>FXXK01001754.1:78444-133349 GCA_900184695.1 Betula pendula | reverse complement strand
GTTTTGTATGTCTTGTATAATCTGATTTGTATTTTGACATATGTTATAATATTTTGTGGAATGAGGTATTTTAGTCAGCTCTGTTGTGTTATCTGAGGTATTCCTAGTGTTTTAAAAGAAAAAAATATATTCCGCTGCGAGATTAGAACTCTGAGGTAGTAACGTCACGTGGAAACCGGAGGTTTCTGCTTACGGTTCTATTGCATAGAAACCGGGGCGTTACACATTGTTTGTCATATAGCTGAGAGATGCACGTAAAAAAGAGGATTTTCTCGAAAAACATAATTGGCAAAGAAAGTTGAAGTGAAATACCCAGATATATCAAACATGCTCATATTCTCGAGTATGCGGAGGTATGATGATTCAAATATTTGTTTGTTTTTTGAATAGTACTACAACCATTGAGCAATAGAATTGGTTTTATTATGTATTTCCTCATTGTTTAATTATTTTATAAAAATGAATATAATTGAAAGTAGCTATGTGAATGAAATTTTCTGAGTAATTATTCCATGTAATTACATGCATAATATTGATGGTAATTATTGGATTTTCTTGGCTAAATCCAATATATATATATATATATTTTAATTGTTTTTTCAGAAATTTTTAAAATATGCCATTTATAATTTTTTGAAAATGGCATGTTATAATTTTTTATGAGACATGACCTTAGTATGATTGTACATGAGGCACATATGTCTATTTTTATTATTGAATCATGTAATCATGATAAGCTAAGCATTAAGGTCATATTGTGAAGATGAATTTTTTGTAAAATGTGTTTACAAATTCATGGAATAAATTCTCATTACTCCTAAACAAAATGACTTGAACTTTCTAAATCTTTGAAGAGATTGAAAGTGTGGGGGTCTCTAAGTTATATTGGAAGATTGGTTCTAAAAAGATCAAGATTTAATTCTAAAAATTGTTTATATATGTTTTATTGGTTATTCTTGTAATAACATGAAATGATATATTTAAATTGTTGGGTGGTGAGAAAATTGAGGATATTATTTGTACTCATAGTAATTTGATAATAATGTTTATATTATCATTTATTGGTATGGAGTAATCCTCAATGAATATATAGAAGATATTAAAATTTTTTCTCCTAATTTTGACATGAATAATATGGAAGAGGCTGATGTGATCCTACAGATCATGATTGTAGGATAATCTATGGTTTACCCTTGACACAATCTCATTACATTGAGAAAGTGATTAAGAAGTATGGTCATGAAGACCAAAAGCCAGTCTCAACTCCATATGATACAAGTCATTGGAATGTGTAAATCACAACTAGAGTATGATAGTGTGATTAGGAGACTAATATATGGTATACATTGTATTAAAATTGATATAGCATTTGCTATTGGCATGCTAAGTAGATTTACTAGCAATCCAGGTAAAGAACATTGGGATGATATCTCCAGAGTTCTAAGATACCTGATGAAGACTATGAATTATGGTCTACATTATCAAAGAGAACCCGTTGTATTAGAATGATACAATGATGCAAGTTGTAGAATCTAATTCTAAGTATACAAGATGATATATCTTTACATTAGAAGGAGTTGTGATCTCAAGGAGATCAAAGAAACAAACAAAGTATAACTCATTCTACTATGGAATCTGATTTTGATGTTTTAGCAGCTGCATGTAAAGAAGCGAAATGACTTATAAATTTGTTGGTAGACGTACCACTTTGGACAAAGTCATTTCCTGTTGTGACGATTTATTGTAATAATGAGTCAACCTTGTGAGTAGTAACAAGCAAGATGTAAAACAATAAATCAAGGCATATTAGCCAAAGGCACAATTATGTGCGTGAATTACTTGATGATGAAATAATCACAGTTGAATATGTAAATCAATCACAAAATTATGCGGATCCGCTAATAAAGGGCATTGTAGGGGAAATGATTTACAAAACATCTAAGGGAATGAGGTTAAGGTCTATAAAGTGAAATCACCTACGATGGGAACCCAGCCTTGGTTTTGAAATATAGGCGAGGTTCAATGGGTATTAACAAGTCGATAGAGTGATTATGATTAAAAACACTAGAAATTTAAAAGGACTTATATCCTTTTAAAACCTCAATTCCATATAGATGTATTCTAGTGTTACAATGTTTTTAGAGATTAAAGGATGAGTTTAACTCTTAATAAAGTTCATAGACAAAATTGTCGAGGTGAAACAGGATCACCTTAGATGAACTTACCTATGTGAGAGTGGAAGTGGGGCCGCTTCCTATGGTATTGACCATACCTAGAGCTCTCATGAAACTGGGATATTGCATAGGGTCATAAAAGTGCAGGCAAAGAGAAATACCTGGAGAATCAGAAAATAAACGCGTGTGATATATCCGACTAGTCTAATAGGGTCATCAGTTCAAGATTCGTTCACTGATCACCTTGACATAGTCTGATATATTTACACTAGGTGAAGGTTCAAGTCCAAAAGACACCTTCATTAAAGCAACTTATTTTCGTCAAAATGCACAAAAGTTTTTTATTTTACTATTTTCAAAATTATTTGAAATAGTGGGGGATTGTTAGATTTATTTAATATAAATAAATAAAATAATTATTTTGGATATTTCAAATAATTATGAATTATATTTATTTTAAAGTTTTGGTGGTTACTAAAGAGATTAAATATGTTGTTTAAAGTTTTGTGATTACAAAAGAATTAATATGATATTATAGTATCCATTAATATTGGTTTTGGTGGTTACATTTTGTGACAATTGGATCAAATGATTTTGGATCATTAGACGTGTCCAAAAAATTATTATAAATATGACCCTATAGTCATATGCAAAAGATACACACAAGCATATAATTTCTTTATTGTTTCTTATAAATTTCTTTTGTGCAAATTCTCCATAAGGGTGTTTCTTGTTATTCTAGAAAGTGCTATTCTAGAGTAGCATTTGGGCTTCATTGCTATTCTAGAGTAGCATTTGGGCTTCATTGTATCCTGGGAACTATTTTGTCAAATCCCTTAACACTAAGAAAGGGGACAAAATACGTTCTAAAGATATTGTCATTGTGATCAAGCCTTGAAGTCCTAATTATTTTATTGCTTGTTTTTATTACCTTCATATTTCCCTATTTTCCATTATATTCTTCCAACAATTTTTGTGTCGTTCAATTAATGGCTAAAGACATAATCTTTTTCAATGAGAAGTTGGTGAAAAGAGGTTCAGAAGTGAGAGAATAGTCTCTTCTGTAGTCAAGAAATATAAAAGGATTGCTCATCAAATGTAACAATAGGATTGCTTAACATTTATTAATGAACTTGCTCTATCTATGAGAGTGCTTCTGGCAGTGGCTTTCCCGCCAAAAATGCACTCAATAGCACGAGTGATCTCTTTGGCTGTGAAAATGGAGCTTCATGAGATGCTCCTCTAATGGTGGCGAAAGATAACATATCACTATACACTTGTGTCCATCCAGCAACCTGCAAAGCAAAAGTAAGAAAGACAGTAAATTCAATCCAGGCTCATTACATAATGAACTTCACTTATATTTGATTCTTTTGTTCAAACTCATTCTCAGAAACTGACTAACCTGTCTTCCTTCAACCCAGGCTCTGTAAGGCACAACTGTTTCTAATCCCAACTCCTTGGCCAATCGATTTACTAGTGTCCGTGTCCCAGTAAGGGGAAGAACCGAATCTTGGTCTCCGCTACAGAAATTAAAAATGGATCGTAATCTTTTTTAGTATATTGTTATACGACTGTCATACAACTTGACAGTAAAAATCAGCCTTTGAATCAGTACTTCTAAAAAAAGAAAACTACGGCCTGATTTTTATTGATACGTTATCAGTTATATGACAATCGTATACTAGCATTCATAAAAAGTAAAAAATATATATAAAAAAATAATCGTATGGTAGCCTACTATTCATTTATGATAAACTAAAGCAAATATATGAGTATAAAGTTTGCTTAATCTACCTGTATACCAACACCCAGATGCCAGACTTGGCAAGTGCACCCAGAACATGGATGGTAGGGACTTCTAGATTTTGCATATCATATTTGACGACTCTGTTATTAAGAAAGAAAAACCACCATAGCAAAAATGCAAAAATGTCACAAGAATGAGAAAATGAAGAGAAAAGGAAGAAACCAAGCAGAATGTCTCTTACTATATGCTGCCATGAACAATACTGGAATTGGGAAATGTATTGGGGAAAAACATGGTTATGAAAACATTCATGTTGCTCAGCTGATGGAATGTTTTCATGTTTATTTAGGCAATGGAATCAACCCATTTTGATTGTAAATACAAGTATGAATTAGAGTTAGGTCCTTACTCGCTGCAAATAGTCCATCCGGTGACTCCTATAAGCTGACCATGAAAAGCCTTCTGTACTTCTTTCCGGTTCAAGTACTTAATTGTTTCATCTTCCACACAAACATCTATTTTCTCTGTGTCTTGCTACAAGTGGGAGATCAAATTAGCCCAGAGGAAAACATGAGCAGGTACAAGAAACATAGGAAACCAGAGTTTCCATACATGTTCGAGGCAAGCTACGAAGAAAAATTGTATGAGAAAAAAGCCAATTCTCACCAGTTGATTCAGCACTTGGGATTGTGAAAGAAGCGATGATAAACACACATCAAGAGTGACATCATATGTGTCGACAAAGTGACCAATTTCGCTTGAAACTTGGCTCAATACTTTGGAGCAAACAGGGGTGAGAGAGCCACTATTTGCATACTGTCTTCTGATTTGGGAGTAATTACAGATTGAAGTGAAACTTTCATAAGTTGAGTCAGATATTAATCCGTGAGACCATAAGAACTCAGCCCGGGAGTTGAAATCAGTATTGAACTCCAGTAGAGGATTCCCTATCTGCAGCCATGGGAATTTGAGCATGTTGTCTAAATCAAATTAAATTTGGGGTAAATAATTGGGGTAAGGATCCACAACAATTACTTGCCTAAATTGCTAGTAATTTGAGTAGGTAATGTGAGAGGTCAGGCAGCTCAAAATTTATGTAGACCCCATATAGATTCTCTTACAAATTGTTAGCAATTCCAACAGGTAATTGTTGTAAATTCCAATCCAAAAAATTGAAGCATTGACTTCATCTCTCTTTCTAAATGGTCCTTTCTTTTCTACTTACAGCTATGCCCTTGAGATTGATCATGGCTTTAGATTGAATAATGAGGTGTGCAAGTTGTGGAACATAGTGTCCTGTTAAGAAGCAGAACTTTCAGCATTCTCTCCTCTCTCTCAATCTGTACAAGTTGTTTCTATTTACTTAGAACATACCTCCATAGCTCTCTCCTGTGATGAAAAAATCTCTGCCTTTGTACTGTGGGAATTTTGTGAACCAGCGCTGAAGGAACACTAGGTTGTCTTGTGCTGTAAATGAACAAAACCACAATCTCTATTAGGTTGTCTTGTGGTACTCATAGGTTTGATGGAATAAGCTATGAACTCAAAACCTGTCAGTTCATCATTCACCGAATCATAGAAAGATTTGTTAGCAGAGTAGGAGAATCCAACTCCTGCTGGTGATTCCAGGTATAACATATTTGCTTCTGTAACAGAGAGAAACTTAAAAGTAAATCTGACAATTACTTGAATTATAATCTTATGAACAAAAAAAAAAAAAAAAAACTTTAGTGGGTTACCTTTATTCCAGCTATAATTATTTCTAACCAGAATGTCTCCGCTTGGTCTAAAAGGCCCATGCTCGCCAAATGCTCCAGCTCCAATCGATGAACAGCCAGGACCTTCAAAACCCATTTAAGGATTTCAATTCATTGAAGCCAGTTCCAGTTGGGATTTTAGAGCAGTTTAATATATAAATTAATATGAATTTCTTTACCGCCATTCAACCAAAGAACAAGAGGCTTTGAAGCTGGTTCTGTTTCTGCTTCAACGAAGTAGTAAAACAGAGCTCTCTGTTGCTTTTCATCAACGGTGACATATCCTGCATATTGCTGGAAACTGACCTGTGGCTGCCCTGGCAAGCTCACGATTTTATCATCTCCTGAGGGAGGGTCCAATGTTAAGCATACTTGCTGCACTAGAGTTGCACAGATTGTTCCGATGATAACCCATGATTTATGTTGCATAATGAGACTCTGCGAGAGAGAGAGAGAGTAAGAGAGAGAGAGAGAGAGAGGGAGAGAGAGAGAGGAGGGATGTAAGTACTTGATTATGTTTCTTGCGGAGAAAATCCTTTTTAGGCATTCGTGACTCCTTTGTTTTTTATTTATTTTGGATCACGACGGGTAATACTATTTATTATACTAATATATTATTGTTATATAAGTATGATGACATGGTAACATAAATTAATTTTTTTTTTTGTAAATATTGATTTAAGGATTAATTTTTATTACTACATTATTAAGTTATATTGTTAAAGTATAACAGTATCGCTTTATTCATGTAAACGGTTCATATAGTAAAGTATAATTTTAAATGCTATAAAAGATTTTGACTTATTTCATTAAATACTATTTACTTTTCAAATAAGATCGTCAAAAATTTAATTCAACAAATGGTATTTTTTTTTTTAAGGGGAAACTTTTGATTTTCATTGATGACAATTTTTGAGCAAAAAAATTCATATAATCAAAACATTAAGCAAAAAATAAAAAACTTCGACAAACATAGTCCAAGGCTATGAACTTACAAGTCATCTATGACCTAATCAACCCTACACCTATGTATGATTCCGATTATAAATCAGATTTGCAACAAGTAGACAAATTCGAAAACATAAAGAACCCAAGTTACAACACGATTATTAAACGGCCGTGAGAGATAGTCTCTCACACCGAACTACACCTCCTCGACCAAAAAGGCCAGGTAACTAAAACAGCAAAAGAACAGAAAATAAAAAATACAAAGCAGATCCACTGACGTGGCTTGTGGCAGAAAGAGGCGGAGAAGCCCAGGAATCCAGTGGAGGGGCGTGTGAGATGGTGGAACTCTTCAAAATTTATAGATTTGATTTTAAAAAAATCAAATCAAAAAAACTTCAAAAAAACAAATCTGGGCCTATGAGCATGCAGATAAGGTGGAACTCAACTAACAAGTCATGGATGGGGAGTCGGTGAAGCTGCAGTGTAGGGATAAAACTACCGGAAAGATGGATAAAGCCTCCACAAAGAAGAATAGGGCCGCCAAAAAGTGGTTAGTATCTTCGAAGAGGCAAGAAGGGAGGGGAAAGGAAGAAGGGGGAGTAGAGGAAAAGTAGGAAGAGGGAGGTTCAAATGGTATTAAAGGTTAGGTGATAGCATGATTTTAAATGCCGTAAAAAATTTTAACTTTTTTTAAAGGAACCAATTAATTTTTAATGAGATGATCAAAATTTCTATTAACATGTACGATAGACGTATAATAATTTGTTAAATATGATTACTTATTGGAATGTAAACTATCTTTTAATTTTTTAATGTACGAGCATGAGTTGTCCTTTTGACTTTGTTACTTTATGCTTGTCTTTTGTTTCAGTTTCTGAGTTTCTCATTGAGAGTTTCGCGAAATAAAAATATTAAACTCAAAGCCATCTCAATTATTTACAGGTTACCTAGGGGATGTGACTTTCTTGTTTTACTTTCTTTCTTTATTTTATTTTTGCTAACAATTTCTTTTTTTACTATTTCGCAATTGTCATCATAGCTGGCACACTCTTCTTGTTGCACGAGCTGTTGCTTTAGCATGGCTTGTCATTTTTTTTTTTTTAATTGTATTTACTCATATGCATGATGTCAAGTCATTTAACCGTAAAATGACCACATTTAAAATTTTAAGTTTATAAATGACATAATAATATATATATTATTAAATTTATAAAATAAATTTGTTTTTTACGCTTATACTCTTTTTATTTTATCTTTATTAAATATGAAGTACTAATTCAATATAAGTCATTAATTTTTTTTTTATTTATGCTTTTATAAATTAGGTGGTGCGACGACACGCAAACACTTGGGTCACACACTGTATTAACGATATTCTCACTACTTGAATCCATGATACCACACACCACATATGCTCACCAAACAGCTTGAGCTACCACAACCGATAGTATACTATGTTTGATTGTATACAATGTTTTACTATATACAAAATACATAATAAATACAATTCAAAATAAAACAAAAGAAAAAACTAAGTTGAGAAAGAAATACCAATGAAAACGCCGTTGTGTGTTCGTTCAAAATCCACGAATCAATAACAAGAAGAAGATGAACTGAAAAGTAGCGTGTGCAAAGCGTCAATCGGCCTTTAAAAATAAACAGAAAAAAGAGCCTGAAATAATAATAATAATAATAAATAAATAAGCTGAAAGTTTATACCTTACTAGTTTGATAAGGTGTGGAGATGAAATGGCAAACAAGAGAATTTAAGTGATTTTATAATTGCAGTGCATACAAAAAATGAGAGTATTATCACGTGTTAAAATATCAGTTAGTAATTAATTAGCTAGCTAGATAGTTAATTTGTTAATCAGTTAACTGACCTGGAATATGAGATGTAAATGAGTTGTAAAGATCAGTTATTAGAAGTAGCTGTTTAGTCTCTGTATGTAAACTGATACTCGTTTATTATCTCAGTAATTAAGTTCAATACAAAACAGAAGAGGAAATAACAGAGGTTGCTAGAGAAAATAAAATAAAATGAGTAGTATATAGGAATAAACAAAGCTAACCCATGCTATGGGCTTTTTTATTTTTCAGTTTTTATTTTTTATTTTTTCAGACACGTACTTCTAACGGTGTATAGTTGTAGGTGGCAAAATAAGACTTGAAAACAAACCTTATCACATTACTCATACTGCCTCACAAACTGGTAACACAACTACCCTTCTTACATAAAAGTTAAAAAACTAATTCTGTCTCACATAAAAAATAATTAATAAATAAAAGATAAAAATAATTGGAAAAAAATGCTAGAAGGGACTATCAGCCCATTGCTTCAAGAGTTCTAAAAATCCAGAAATTTGTTAAAAGTTAAAACCCATTAATTTTCAAACCCTTTTCTAAGAAAGTTGTTCCAGGAAGTTTCTGCTCATTTGATTTGATTCTTCTATTAAAGAAAATGAAAAAAAAAAAATGTTAAAAAAACCCATTAAATTTTCATGATCCATTGTCCCCTCTATTTATAATAAAATCCTTACGTCAATGCTTTTTTACTAGATAATAGAATCCTTACTCTTGATTTTCTTAAGGAAAAAAAAAAAAAAAAGCTTTTGTGGTGACATGGCCCCACCGATCTTTGTGGTTCGGCCACTGCTTGGTACCTCCGTCACCGATGATTCCTCTTGGGGCTGCCTTGTATTTGATCTCTGTTATTTTACTGCTTGTTTGCCTTCTGTGTTTGTTGTAGTTCTTGTTTTTCTCATCAATAAAAAAAAAAAAATTCAATAGTGGGTTTATCAAATTTGGGTGGGATTTAAGGTCAAAAGTTGTACTAAAATGAGTTGGGACTCGGGAGACATCATGGTCCTGGTCGGATTCGCAGGATATCACTTTTTATTTATTTATTTATTTATTTTTCTAATTTCGAGCTCATATATTTTATTGTGATCCTGTCCTAATCCATTTCAAACTGGCTGGATATTTGAACTTTTACGTAGGCCAGCCACACTCAAAAACATTTATCGAAAAGTCCATAAATTTCAAACCAAACGCAACCTACCAAAAGCTACTTGTGAAGGGAGAGAAAGAGAGAAGACAAAAAAGACAGCCGACGGTGGAAAATTCATTGGAAAAACACTTCTAACTTTTCTTCTGTTCACATGAGGCCATGATTGGAGTCTTGTAAATAATCATACCCTGCCAAGAAACTTTTGTTGGTGCGTATCCATTGTGCACCTTGGCACATGTATCTTCTCTTGAAAATGACGTGTATATTTGGAAACATTTTAGGCCATTCATTGATTTGCAGATTTCTGTGGAACTGAATTTTGGGTCGTCCTCGTAAGTTCCCTTCACCATCAGACTTTCTAAGATGGAGTTTTGGACACGTTTGTATTTTTCTTCTCTGTTGAATAATAGCGACCTCTGAGATGTTTTTATTCCGATTAAGAGAAAATCCACCTCCATCCCACAGCTTTCTTATGGACTAATATGGCGGTATCTATCAATTATTAGATTATTATTATTATTTTTAAAGTACATATTCTCTTTCTTGAACAATGTCTCTCTCAACTTTTAATTGAAACAACGTTTTTCTACTAATAAGCTACGAAAAACTTTTAATGCACTTTTTTTGCCTTAAAAAAGACAAATAACCCTAACAGTTTTAGGGTTACCAATTTAAAAAAAATTGGTAACCCACTGTGCCGTTGGGTGGGTCTACTAAAGATCCACGGTCGCTATAGTGGGTCACCAATTTTTTTTGTTTTATTTATTTATTTATTTTAAAATTTTTATAAGGGTATTTTTGTCATTTTTGGTACGGACGGGATACATTGTAGTTTTCTAGTAGTTTGTGGGGATATTGCTTCAAATAAATGTTTGGAGGGAAATATAAAATTCATGATAATTTGAAATGAGTATGTGTACATTTTCTTTTAATTTTTCTTTCTTAATAAGGGCTAATTGATAATATCACATCAAGTGAGGAGGATAAGGATGAGATGAGGTGCAATATCTATGTAGAATAATGTCATACATCACCTTTCTATCTTCCAAAGCCTATGTGGTGTGATTCTCCATAATATTTGGTGCTAAAAAATTAATTTTTTTTATTTAAAGAACTATATCACATAAACTTTAGAGGAATGGAGTGATAAATAGAATTACTCGTAGAATGGAGGATTACTCCTGAAGTAATAACATATTTGATGAGCTTTTAGGATTAGGAGATCATTGTAACCACATTAGATGCATCTAAATAACTTCATATTAAAAATAAAAAAAAAAAAAAAAAAAAACCTTCATATTCATGAACCTTTGTGCATTAATTGCATGTTTTGGAACCTTTTAATTAATCATCGTGCACCATTTTCCTACCCGTGATTCTTGGGGGACAACTCAATTTGTTCTCTACGCCCCATTTTCCTACTCGTGATTGTGGAGCCTTCTTTGTAATCATTTCCTTCACCAGATTTTTTTCCTCTCTCTTGCTTTCAGTTTAGCACCCTCACTTTAGGGCTACTGACATTATGCCTACTTAGCTTAGAAAAAAATGGATCAACAATCCTAAAAGAGGCCATAAGAGTTTTTTTTTTTAATTAATAATTTATTATTATTATTATTATTTTTATATATATATTTCAATCCATCTCTATGATATGCATAATTTAATGGTTTAATTCATGACACATGACATATAGGGCAATGGGATTAAATCTTATGATTTTCAACATAACATAATTTTTTTTTTATTAATAAGGTTATTTACATTCCATTAACCATAGTTTATTAAATTAACTTTTGCATGATTTTAACCTTGGGTTCATGAAAATTTTCATGCAATTAACTACCTAGATTTTGACAAAAAGCAACTTTACATGGCTCTAACTCCTAGTTCATGAAGCTTTACATGGAAAAAACCCTAGGCACTTGGAGCGTACCCTTGACCATCGAAGAAAGAACCTTTATTGGGTTTCGAAACCCCCTTTTTAAGCCTTGCACGCCACACTGATTAGGCCAACCACCATCACTTTTTCTACCAATTCCTATAATATCTTGCACAAAATTAAGATTAAGGACAGTTTAATTCGTCCCTAAATATTTACAATAAAGTTTGATTAATGGCAAGTCCTATAAAGGGGAGAAAATGATATTTTAAACACTCATGAGTAATTTTCTGTGAAAAATGTATGAATGATAGGTAACGAAAAAATAGGAAAGATGATTGGTTATCGTCCGAACTATTGATATCAGTAAAATGTCTGGACAATCCGAAGACTGTTCAAACAGTGATAGTTTGCATGTGAATTAGATATAGCCAATTAAGCACAAATGTGTGAAAAATGCTTACTTAAAGTCCTAGAATAAACCCCAGGCGCCTCATTTGTGACCTTTACCCTCCCAAAACATTAGAGAGAGAGAGAGAGGGATTTTTAGAGATTCCTAAGCTTTTAGCTTCAAGAAAGGTGATTTATATACCCTAACCTTGTAGTATTTCAGTTTTGTTTCGTGTTTTAGTTATGATTCAATGTTGTGATATGATTATTTTCGTGTGTGATTGTGTTGATAGAAGGTGAAAGTTGAGGTTTTGTGATGAAAGATGCTAACTTTAGGGTTAGAGAGTTTGCGTTTGTGGATGGTATGTCATATTTCTAGTTTCATATTGTTTAAGAGTAGATTACCAATTGTTAAAAGCGTTGTGGTCTGAATCTTTAATAATTTTTGAAATGCTCCAAAGATTTATCAAGTTTTATGATTAATTTTTGAACTTTGGACGTTATGGAAAGTTTAAAAGATTTTATAGAACGTTTGGCGTGCTCATAGAACTTTTGATGGTTAGAATCAAACGTTCGATACATGTCCCAATGCACTGATTCATGTAAAAACTTTTGATCAATGTGCATGTCAGACAGTACCAAACGTTTGATACTCGGACAAAATGTATTTTTGGATTATTAAAAGTCTAGGACTTGTTCAACTCAAGACATAAGACTAATGGTAAGATCGTTTCTCAAATTAAGAAATCGGAGACTGCGTGAAAAAGTTTTTGGTTGATCCATACAACACAAGTAAGTAAAAACTCACATAAATACTTGTTATTATTATACTTTTATGCATAGCATGATTATTTCAATGTACAAAATCTGCATGTTTATAACTCTCATGAAATGCCTATTTATTTTCAACTGTGAACTTCATTTTTGTGAAAAAGTTGTGATTAACAAAAATAATGGAATGATGAGTTGTGAAGAGTATGCATATTAAAAACACAAAGATTAATGTACATCGTATGACATGGTTGCATCTTATGACATGGTTACACCGTCTCACAATGGAATAATGGTCATAGGCTTACTATTATTACAGATTGATTCTATGGTCAAAGAGTTTTATTTTATGAATAGGGTCTTGGATCCAATGGTTAAGTTTGTGACATTGCATCATTCTTTGAGTGGATCACCAGTTATGGTTTTGCTAGACAGTGTGGGCCACCCGAGGTCGGACTCAGTCGAACTGCTAGTATAAAACGATACGTTTGTGCAATGTCTGGGGCACTGAAATTGTACCAAAAGTCCTTTTGGACACGCAAACCCTGCTGTAAGGGGATAATGTCTCAAGTAGACCATATTATTAATATATCACATGTTCCTGCATACATTATGTATTATAAATATATTGCATCATGACGTGTTTATGCTACAAACTGAGGATGACAATGCTTGCGTTTATTAACTGAGTTCAAAAATGATAATGTGTATAACATGTACATTATTACTAACTAAGTCATAGACTTACTCTAATATTTTTTTTCACCTATACTCTTATGCAACTTGATAGTTAGCACTGAGGATGACAGTTTATGAGATGTATCTGGTTCGCTTGGAGAATGTCCTCAAAGTGATATTTGACCATTTAGAGTCGGTGTGGCTAGCCCGAATTTGGTTTGGAGGAGGTGATCGATGTCATGACATGATCGATATGATTTACGAGATGTACCTCAAGTTGGAGGATAATTAATTTCGTGATGTTATTATGTTTAATACTTAAGATGTAATCTCTTTTGTTATTTCGATGACTGGTCTTTTAACCTTATTTTAGAGACATCAGAACTTATGTTATTTATGACATTATGATTATGTTTTTCTTGTGCTATTTTGGTATTATTTTATTGTGGGTATTAGTTGCTATCTCTATTTTTTTTCTTCAAGTAACAAAGTCTTACGCTGTAGACTCTCATTCTTTTGAGAGTGTATGATTCCTGAGTTTTGAACCTAGAGAGGTAAAGGCTGAGAGGCGTACCGCTAAGTCATTTACAAGTTAAATGATTTTATCGGGACGTTACAGTTTTAAAGTATTACCAAAGAAAGTTCTGGTTTTTGGTATGACAGGTTTGATTTTGGAGATAAAGCCTGAGACTTTAGTGTTTGAGTTTCGTTTTAGGGTGTGTGACTTGAACACAGTTCCACTCATCTCTAGTCAGGATCTGGTGATACCCGCTCCTGAGGTCAATTTTGGAGAAGACTTTAGAGCCTGCTGATTGATCCATCATTTCATCCAAATAGGGAATCGGGTGTAATGCCCAATAAAGTAATTAACAGGCTTAAAATGGTTAGATAAGTTAGTAATACAAGTAGTAGGAGTGTACAACCGGTTGCAGTTATTCCCTACAAACCGTAGCCAAAACTAGGATCTCCGATCATTTAACTTTAAACAACTGCAACCGCAATTGGTATGAACTGATTTCTAATGCGGTTTTAAACCAGTTACTAACCATAACCAGTTTTCAAATAATGGGCCTTTTAGACCTTCTTTTAATTTTTTTAGCCTCTTTTTGGTCTATTTGAAATTAACTTTTTGATTCTTTTTAGAGCTATTCTATGCTTCCATAAAATATAAATAACATAAAAATTAAACCTCCACAATAAAATTAATTGTACTACAAAGTCTAGTCTTTTAAGTTTTAAATTATTATTTTTAAAAAAATTTATATTTAATATATATATATATATACTAAAATATAGATTTAAACCAGTTACCCGATTATTAACTGGTTTTTTCAATGCCTATAACGGGTAACCGCAAGTAGCCTAGGTGGTTATCCGGTTATTCAGTTACTTCTGGTTAGAGTTTAAATAAACACCACAGCAGCTTCCCTTATTATTTTCTTATATTATTTAAATATTTTTTAAATTAAATGCTATGGAAAGAGAGAGGAAAGAGAAGCCAATTAGAAATTGTTTAAAATAAATGTTAGAGGAAAGAAAGAGGGAAAGAGAAAGACTTTTATATTAAAATAATGGTAAGAGAACCACTTTTGCTTCCCTACATGAAGGGAACAACTTTTGGTTCCCTTGATGTTTCTCTAGTTTAGGAAACACTAAGGGAAGCTGCTGTAGAAGTTTTTTTTTTTTTTTTTTTAAAATTTTTTTTTAACAATTTTTCCTATACTAGGGAAGTGAATGAGATTTAAGGGAAACTGTTTCTAGTGCTCTTAATAACCGCCCTGCTTGTGTACCCCTAACAAGTAGAACCAATAAACTAGTCAAAACACTTAGAAAAGATTTTGGAAAGTGAATTTTTTGACTTTCTGTTTGAACTAAGGGATCTCAGTTCAAATGAGTGAGCCCCATGAGCCTCCATTCTAATGTTCGTTCTAAGCCCAGTTTGGACGGGTCATTAGGAAGAACAATAAATTGAGCCACATATGCGTTTGTCCTATTTCCCATTCTATTTCAAATTCAAATGGTGTGATTTGTTTCAAGTTCCGTCCTAACACTAGTTCGAACAAATATTGGTTAGAAAACATGAGACACTCGTTCTAATTCCGGTTTTAATTGTGGTTCGGATGGAGCTATATGATGTCCAATTCAAATGGGTAAGTATCAACTCGAACGGCGTGCTGTTTCAGGAATTCTCGAGTCATTTTTGTGAGAAGGCATTTGAACTAGTGTTTTGTCAGTCCAAACGAAAAGTCAGGATTGCATTATAAATAGCTGGAGTTCAATTTTTTAGCTCATTACTTTTCCTCTCCTCTCTCCCACACTCCCAAAGCTCTCATCTCTCTCATAGGGTTTGATCCAAACCCTAGAAGTCTACCTAGTTTGAAGCTTCCAAAGTGATTTCTAGCATTGGCAATGTAATCCTCGACACAAAACCGTCATTTTGATCGATCAGTTGAGGTAAGAATCACAAACCCTAACTTTTCCTCAATGTGACCTACATTGTCTAATGTGGGGCTTTATCCTCTGAATTTCTTTAGGATTAAATGTTTGCTGGAAGGCTCTAAGTCACTGGTAAGAATTTCGTGAGTAATAGCTAAACCCTATATTTTCTATAAGTTGTGTGTTTGGGGGTTTTTGAGTGTTAACCCTAGTGCTTTGCTATGGGTTAATAATTGTGAGTTAGAATGTGTCAAATGGAATCCTAGATTCCTATGTGTTATCGTGGGAGGTTGCCACTTGTAATGATCTAGTGTCAATGGGGTGTTTAGAGTTAAAATATATTATGAGAGAGTCTAAGTGTGTATTTTCAATGTGAACTGCAGTGGTGCATTGCAAGACTTGTGTAGGCGAATCCTTCACAAGCTTGATTTAAGCAGATTGTTGTAAGTATTTTACTTACTAAGCAAAAGAATAATTTTAACGTGTTTTACTTCAATATATATATTGAACGAACCACGTGTTTTAATAATAATTGTTTTATGAAGCTTTGCGATAGTTTCAATTATGGTGTGAGCTATTTGATGATGATTGCATGTAGGGATGGAACTAGAACTTTTATTGTGGGGGACCAAACTTAAATTTTTTTTAAAAAAAATAATAATACTAATAAAAAAAATTGGGGGAAGAAAATTAATTTTTAAAGGTCTATTATATATATAGGGGGGTAGGGGGGATGGAATAGTGTTTATGATGGTTTATGCATAAGGTGGCTCCGCCCATGATTGCATTGAATAGTATGTGACCAAATGAAATGTTTTAGCATGGATGTTTGAAATTGCAAAGAGCATGAGTTAAAGGGTATAGATATTTATGTCATGCATTATTATCATGAGCGTGGGTACATGAGTGGGTAAAAAGAATTATGAAAGTAAATGGATAATAAATGGATGATGAGCAAAATGAAAGTTCCCGGTGAGAGTGAGTCACATTTGTCTCCCAAAAGGGTGGGACGAGCAGGAGAAAAGGTCCTGGTGGGGATGAGCCTCATCCGTAAAGACATTATGCAATAATAAAAGGAATAAGGAAAATGGTCATGCACTGCATAGTGTTTATGTTGATTTATGATGTCTTATATGAGTTTTCATGCTAAATGTATTAGCATGCGTATGTTCTACAAAAGGACTTAAATGTACGTATACCATTACAGTTAAATGCATATGATATTTTATGTAATTTGTATTTAGGTGCCTGCGTATGCATGTGCGTGAAAAAATGGAGTACGAATACACGTGAATAGCTAAGTTATATTATTATAATTTACCAAAACATTTATTCAAAAAAAAAATTTTGAAATTAAATTATAATGAAAAAAATCAAGGCAAGTGGGTTATAATAGTAAAACACCTTTCTTTTTGAATTAACTTATCATAGCACAAGTTACATGGATCATTAATACACCATCGAAAGCCGAGCTGCATTTTAGTGCATAGCCAAAGGTGATTACAATCCTCAAAGACTTATTGAACAAGCACGACACGACAATGCATGGAATACGAGCAGTCTAACAAGCATGCAAAACACAACTTATTTGAACTCAAATTTTATTACTGATTTTGATCAGTTCATGATGTCGTCGGCAGTGGTTTCCCGGCGAGAAATGCCTTAAACAGTGCGAATGATCTCTGTGGTTGCGTCTCCGGAGCAGTGTGAGAAGCTCCTCTAATGGTGGCAAAAGAAAGCTTCAAGTTCCCATATACCTGTGTCCATCCACCGACGACCTACCCAAAAATAAATCAGGAAATTATAAGAATATTATTTCTCATCAATCATTGGAAGTCCACTATTTGGATGTTAATAGGAAACTTCGCTTGTCCTAATGATTGGATACTTTTTAATTATACTCTTAAGGTATGTTTCGCGAAGGTTATGAGTTGGGGTTGGTGGGTTGTTGACTTTTGATGTGAAATAAAGTAGAGGAAATATTGTAAATTTTTTGTATGGAAAAGCGAAAATTTTTGTTTTTTAGTGATTTTTTTATTTTAATAGTAATAAAAAGTAAAAAATTGTAAAAGTAGTTTATGTGATATAAAAATTGATTTTTTTTTTTTTTTTTTGTTTAACAAAACTCATGAACAGTAAAACCCTCTACCTTTGTCAAACTGGCCCTTAAAGTTTAAAAAGTTGCAAACCGAGTTTTAATTTTGCATGTCACCTTTCCGATTTTTTGTTAAATCCTAATGGAGAATGTCTAAATTTTGAAATCTCCCCTTTTTTTTAACAAAAAAAAAAATTAATTTTTTTAAGTAAGGGTAATTTTGCTTTTTTATTAGTTTTATAGGAGTATAAAAAGGACATTTCACCTTTATACTATTTGTTTTAACCCTAAATTCTAATGGTAGGAGTCCTAATATTGCAAAATTTTAAAACATGAAAATATAACGTTCCAATCTTGAAAGTATGATCATTAAAGTGCTAAACATAAAAGTGCAAAAAATAAAAAAATAACCTGCTTTTCCTCAAACCAAGGTCTGTAAGGCACAGTTGCTTTCAGTTTCAAGGCCTTTGCTAATTTATTTACCAGTTTCCGAGTCCCGGTGAATGGGAGAACTGAATCTTGATCTCCACTGTCGTCACAACATTTCATCAAAATCACACGAAGATCAGATCATGACCTGAATTTGTGTATCCTACGGCTACAAATGAAGTAATTAGATCATAATTGAAGAGCTAATTATTCTATCTGATACCTGTACACCAAGGCCCGGATGCCGGACCTGACAAGTGATCCGACCACATTAATTGTAGGTATCTCTCGATCTCGACTATCATATTGTGGAACCCTGAAATTGAAATTGTGAAAACAAATTGAGTGCCTAATGACTTCTGATGGTCACCTTAATTTACCAAAGTGCCTAAAACAAATTAAATGCTTAATTATTATTATTACCTGCTGCATAAGGTCCATTGGTCGACTCCAACAAGCCGGGCATGGAGAGCCTGCTGCACATCTTTCCTGTTCAAATACTTGGCTATGGTTTTTTCTGGACAGACGACATCTTCCTTCTGGGAAAATGAAAAGGAAAATGTCAACTGAAATCTACCGACAGCAATGCATGGCTTTCTTTCAAGGGAAAAATGTAAAATCAGATTATATATATTAATTTGCAATAAGCTCTCTATAGTATAAAAATGTTTTGAGAGCGAACTTCTTGTTCTATACAAAAATAACAAATAGGTTTCTGCATCCAACTTCCGACAATTTATTTTTTATTTTTGACAAAAACATCAAATGCCGCGTCAACACCATGCAATTAGATTTTGACATGTGTCATCCATAAGACGTATTTGTTATTTGATAGTTTATGCGAAAAAATTAGACGGAAGTTGGGTACAGAGACCAATTTGTTATTTTTGCATACTATATGAATCTCTCAAAACATTTTTATACCACATAAAACTTACTGTAAACCAGTATAACGAGAGACTGATTTTACATTTTTTTTCATTCTTTCAAATCAAAAGAAGCTATAAAAAAGTAATGCTACATACTAGACAAATATCAACCTTCCATTTACCAAAAGTTGATGTGGCGTGATCCCCAAAAAACAAAAAAAAAATTCATTTTTATCTACCAAATGTTATGAGGAACCACGCCACATTAGATTTGTTGAATACTTGTCCGGTATAAACACATATGCCCTTGTCGGGTATAAACACATATGCATAAAGGTGTTGACAGAGGGAAAACTTTACCTGCTCACCGAGAGCATTTGGTTGTGAATGAAGAGGTAACAAAGCTTGAATTCTTGACCTTAGGGGTTGATAGAGGGTTTGTGACTGGTTTTCTAAACAATGGTCATTACCAATCACATTGTACATGTCGACGGAATTTTCAAGTTCTTTTTGAAGTTCGATTGCGACAAAAATACAAGCACGAGAAAGAGAGTTTCTTATGACCCCTCTACTCATCTCAGAACCGTTGCAAACTTGAGTGAGAAGTTCATAAACACCATCAGATATCAAGCCATGAGACCAGAAATACTCGTCCACCGAATTGAAGTCAGTGTTGAATTCCAGAAGAGGATTCCCAATCTGCAATTGTACCAATTAAGAAAATTAATTTGTCTCAAAGAATATTGTGTGACATAACCTTATAATAAATTAATATAGAAAAATATATATATATATAATTGGAGTTTTGCTGGAAGTCATATTTCCATGCTCTACTCACAGCTATCCCCTTCAAATTGAACTTGACCTTGGACTGAACAATGAGCTGCGCAAGCTGTGGCACATAGTGACCTATACAAAAATAGGACCACGAGTTTTATTATCATAGTTGCATATTGATAATAAAGTGAACAACAATAATTTACGTCTCGGGCCAAAATATACTTTAACTCCATGAATTTTCACCACATTTTTATTTATGCCTCAAGACTTTAAAAAGTGACATATATTGAGAGTATATAGCAATTTGTGTTCCATGTTGAATTCAGGTCGTTTTGATATATAAGTATAAGGCTATATATATTAACTCTAACCCGACCCATTTTATTAAATAGGTCAAACCCTTCATCCTTAACTTTCTAATTTTGTATTAGTTTCTGTCGGGTTCGCAGGTCATATAAAAAATTGTCTGCCATTATGTCGTATGTCGCATGTTGGGTTTGGGTTGTGTCGAAACATATGTATAAAACAATTAATATAGATCAATTCTAACCTAACTCATTAAATTAAACGGATTAGACTCAACTCTAACCCTTTAATTTCGTGTTAGTTCGTGGGTCGTGTTAAAAATTGTTAGCTCCATTTAGAGCTCCTCCCATAGTACCACCCGTGTCAAATTAAACACTTTTTTATTTTTCTCCCCAAAATACCCTTAAAGTTATTAAAAAATTTATCATTTTAAAAAATTAAACCAAATAAAAGGAAAATGAAAACACCAAAAAGGGGTGGCCCTTTTCATATTGGTCCCTTAATTTTTAATTTTTTTTTTCAACAGGTATTTTTTATATTTTTTTAATAACTTGAAGGGTATTTTGGAGAGAAAAATGTAAGAGTGCTTAATTTGACACGTGATAATAGTTTAGGGGGTCTGATGTCCTTTTTTAAGTTGGGAGGCATAAATAAAAATGAAAAAATGTTACAGCATCTACATGGATCACTTTTGGATATGTAGGTTTTATTGTGAACCCACATGAATCTCACATATTCAATGATGATTTTTAAAAATAAAAAGATAAAAGAATGACAAGAAAAAAAAAAAATGTAGCATTTTTCATAAAGATGTGGTGATAGTCAAGAGGTTAAAGTATATTTTCCACTTCATTGTAGGAGAAAGATTTTGTTTTTTGAAAACTAGGCCAACTATATATATGACGAGCTAATCAATCAAAATTGAATGGAAACAATAAATTTACCTGCATAGCTTTCTCCTCCGATAAAAAAGTCTCTCTTTTGGTATTCTGGAAATTTAACAAACCAGCGTTGCAGGAATAAGAGACTGTCTTGTGCTTAAGAAAAGTGGGCCAAACGTCAGTTTCAAAATGTGAATGTATAAGATATTAAGAGAAACATTTTCAAAATGTGAATGAAAGAGCATAAACCTGTTATCTCATCGTTGACATTGTTGTAAAATGATTTGTGAGCAGAGTAAGAAAAACCAACTCCTGCTGGTGACTCCAGGTACAACATATTTGCTTCTGTAACAAAGAGGGATTAAGAAGTAAATAATGGCTATATGTTCACTTAATTAAATATGGTATATCATTCACCTTGAATTTTTTTTTTGGATGCAATCATTTTTCGTCTAGAATAATTATGACTCTGTTATTTCGACTTAAAATGTTTTCTTAAAAACATTTTTCTTATTTTTCAGTGTTTGGTACGACCGAAAATCATGATCAAACAAAAAATATTTTCATTGACCAAAACAACCTTATTCAATTTCCATAAAATGGTTTTATTTTTTTAAACCAGAAACCATTTTCTGAGTTTAACTTTTCTTTCTCGCATTTCATTCTTTGCACCGCCCAAACGTCCCAAAATCCACCGGCCGCAGCCACAAGGAGGTTGATGGAATCTGCTGCCGGCCACTGGAGTTTGCCGGCCATTTTTGGCCGCCGTCGAAGGTCGTCTGCCATTGCCCTTCATTGCTAATTTTTCGTACGAGCCAAATACCCAAAAATGATTTCAGCGGAAATAATGTTTCTAAAAAATGATTTTACTGAAAATACTTTTTAAAAGAAAAAATTTTACATCGAAACAAATAAAGCCAAAATAAATAAATTTGGCTAGAAATTGTCACACAAAGGCAGAGGTAGTGTGGTTCGAACTTTCTCACACAAAGGCAGACAAAAAAGGGGGAAAAAAAAAAAAAAAAAAAAAAGGACGACATTCGAAAGACCTTTATTCCAACTATACTCATTCCTGAGTAGACCGTCTCCACTTGGTTTAAAGGGGCCATGCTCAAGGAAGGCTCCAGCTCCAACAGATGAACAACCAGGCCCTACAAAAATAGAAAATGCAAGACCAAATACAAGTAAAATGCATATGATAATTTCATAAAACTGGGACAGAGTTAGTTTATTAAAATATTTAGGAAACGTAAAAGAAACTTTAATTAGAGAAAACTTAAAGGAACTTACCTCCATTTAGCCAAAGAACAAGAGGCTTTGAAGTAGGCTCTGCTTCAGCTTCAACAAAGTAGTAGAAAAGAGCTCTCTGTTGCTTTTCATCTACAGTGATGTAGCCTGCAAATTGTTGGAAACCGACTTTTGGCTGCCCTGGCAGACTTGTGATTTTATCAGCTACGGGAAAAGACTCCACTGCCATGAAAATTTGCAAGAGAGATAAACATATGGTGCCCATGACCAACCATTGCTGAGACTGCATGATTGAGGGAGATGAAGAGAGTGTGACTCAGAGATTTTTGGTTTGAGACAGAAAGACAGAAAAGTGGTCTTTGTACAAATGCTTTATTCGCAAATTAAAGATTGGCGTTTCAAGCTACCCTACACTTGTCCAATACCATCGACAAACTGTGCATCATTATTGTAACACCCCATTATATTAATTAACTTGTAATTATTAATTAACTTATAACTATCTTTATGGTACGTCTCCCAATCTTAAACCACCCGAAATAAGACTCAATGATATATATATATTCTCCCGAGAGGATAATCTGTAAAGCACCAGCTGGAAATCACCATAATATCTCTAGAGTTAAGTCAATTGATTTGACTACTTTGAAATATTATCTATAGAGTATCCAGATCAGTTAATTGGTAACTGACTAAATGTACTACTCTTCACTAATTATTAAGATAAATAGCAAAATTAAGAATAGTTGATATGAATCTACAGCCAATCCAAGACATAGAGCTACCAATAATCATAAATACTAAATAACTTAATTAAACTTGAAAATATGGACTATTCACTTGCGTCTTCATTCCAACGAATTGCTCACAAAGTCCTAGAATCCTAATAAGTTGTAAAACACCGAGTTATTTTATAGGTAAAGGAAGTAACTGAGTAAGTCTATTGAATAAGTAAACAAAAACAGTAAAAAACTAGGTTATGAAGAAAATTTGCATAATCCCGATGATCAGGCAGTTGGGTTTAATGCATGAAATATGCTTTACATATTATACTTATTAAGTTATATGTTAATAATATGGTCAACTTGAAACATTAACCCTCTTTCAGCAGGGTTTGGACGTTCTTGTAAGAACATTTGGTACAATATCGATGCCTCAGATATTGCACAAATATACCATCTTATACTAGTATTCTGACCTCGAGTGACCCACACTACTAGCAAAGCCGTAACAGTAATCACATTCAAATAATGGTGCGCTAGTCACAAACATTTACCATTGGATCCAAATCTCACATAACAATAAATTCCTTTTGACCAAAATGTTAACCCGTAAAATGGTAGCCAATGATCGTTTCCGTACCATGTCATACGATGCAATTATTGTTCATCATTTTCAAAATAAAAATGTAAACAATTAATCACGTGGTAAAGAATATTACTCATAACATAAAAAATAACGTGCTCAGTCTGCTGACATATCGTACTTTAAATATATACAGTTTTATACTCAGTTGTTTACTTACCTCGAACGCTCATCTGATTGCCCGGACATCTTGTAATTCTTGCTACTGTGAAATATATTCAAAGGCACACTGAGAATACTATCTTAAACTCTTAAGCCTTCTAAATAAAAGATTCATTTACCTAACTTATCATTAAAACCCTAATTATGCATTTATGGGTGCCACCGAATGTCCCCTTCCCCGAGAAACAAACGTTCGTTCAGACAGTTGATCGTTTGTGCATGAGTTAAAATGCATAAAAACCTCAAACCAACATGGAAACCAATCCTTAACTGGATCTAAATTCCCTATTGGCAAATTATCGTGACAAATTGTAAAAATATACATAAACTCATGATTATTTTGAAAACTTATCATTTTCATAAAAACATTTTAAACATGCATATTTCAATCCTCATAAACATATAGAATAAACACATGATGAGTAAAACATCATCATGCAGAAATGCAACTGGGGTTTGGGGTTTACCTTATTGGATGATAAATCCCACCAAGACCACTCTCCTTCTTACTAGGGTTTCTCTCTTCAACTTGATTTTAGAATAGCAGGGGTGCTGAGATCAGTGTTGACGAGTCTAAGGGGTAAGGGAGCATTTATTGGGGTGGAGGTCGAGTATGGTGGTCCAAATGTGAGAAATGTTTTTCAGGCTTGAATGAACATTTGTGTGTACTAGATCGAATGTTTGTGTACTTTTGACCAGTGGTCCTAGGGCTTCAGGAGAACGTTCGTAGTGCTATCTAACACATGGCTTGTAGTGAATCAAATGCATAGATGGTATGAACAGTGCTACACGATATACAAAAGAATGCTCCTGTAATATATATCGATTGTTTGTGGTAAGGACAAAAGTACAGCTGGCTAGGACAACCAACGAATGTTCTAGTCTATCCCTCGATCGTTCGTTGCTCGCAAAAATAATTTTGAAAGAAATAAAAATGAAAATATTATTTTTAAATTATTTTTAAATATGTTTTTATTGTTTAAAATATTTATTATTATTACTCGAGGTATTACTTCTCTTCCTCTTATAAAAATGTTGCCTCGAAATTTTGACCAAAAAAAAAAAAAAAACATGTTTGTTAAAACATCTAATAGAATTTTTGAAAAAATCGGGTTAAATTATAAAACGAAGAAAATGAGTTGCTAGAGCATTAATGCAAAATGAAATAATAATTCTACAAATTGCAAATGTTTAACAAAAGCAAAACATACAAAAATAACATGTAGTAATCATTGAGGGTCGGAACCAGGAGCGGAGGGAGGGGGGTTGAGGGGGTCAAATGCCTGCCCCCCCCCCTCCCCTTCAACTCTCAAAAATTGTCCTAACCCCTGGTAAATTTTTACCTATGCCCCTATTGCGCACCTTCAGCAACTCATTAGAATGCAAATTTGCCCACTATCTATTGTGATTTTATTTTATTGTTCCTATTCAAGGTGTTCCTATAGTTAGGTTAAAAAAAATTACAAAAGTTGTAGAACATACAAAGGTTGAAGACGATGTAGTATTTGTTTTTTCTTTTCTTTTCAAAATGTATTGTTTCACTAACAAGGCATTGATGCCTTTAAAAAAAAAAAAACCTATGCATCTGCTACTTTATGTCTTTAACAGATAACAAGGCATTGACTTTTCTTTTTACCTTTTTTTGTTTTTGAAATATGCACCAACACTTCTCAAACTTTCCTTTTTCTTTTTTCTTTTTTTAAGGAATGCTAGACTTATAAAATATTTTACAAAAAAAAAAAAAAAAGTCTTACAAAGTGATGTGGAACAACATGATTAAGAAGAAGATGAATTCAAATTTTTAAAAATCTAATCATGTTATACCACATCACTTTGTAAGAAATATTTTTGTAGAATATTTTGTAAGTCTATCATTTCTCTTTTTCTTTTTTTGAGAAATACACTTTTTTAACTTGGTTTAAAGGAGACATTGTGACAAGGCACATCTCACACAACGAAAAATTTAAGGTTTTTTTTTTTCTCAATTCGGCTTAAAGGAGCAGATCCCAACCACTCACAAAAGTCACCTCAGTTAGTCTTCTACAAAACCCTGATTTGTGAAACTGACAAGTGACAAGAAAGTAAAACACCTCTCTTCTTGAATTAACTTATCATAACACACGTTACATGGATCATTAATACCCCATAGAAAGCCGAGCTGCATTTTAGTGCATAGCCAAAGGTGATTACAATCCTCAAAAGATTTATTGAACAAGCACGACACGACACGACAATGCATGGAATACGAGCAGTCTAACAAGCATGCAAAACACAACTTATTTGAACTCAAATTTTATTACTGATTTTGATCAGTTCATGATGTCGTCGGCAGTGGTTTCCCGGCAAGAAATGCCTTAAACAGCGCGAATGATCTCTGTGGTTGCGTCTCCGGAGCAGTGTGAGAAGCTCCTCTGATGGTGGCAAAAGAAAGCTTCAAGTTCCCATATACCTGTGTCCATCCACCGACCACCTACCCAAAAATAAATCAGGAAATAAGAATATCATTTCTCATCAGTCATTGGAAGTCCACTATTTGGATGTTAATAGGGAAACTTTACTTGTCTCTAATGTTTTGGTACTTCTCAATCATACTCTTAAAGTTTAAAAAGTTGTAAATCGAGTTTTGATGTTTTAAAATTTTGCAATGTCATTTTTCTGGTTAGATTTTTTTGTTAAATCCTAATAGAAGATGCCAAAATTTTAAAAATGCCTCATTTTATTTTTTGTTCAAAAAAAAAAATGGGTAAACGGTTGGCCTCAGCTGTGGGTCTGGTTTTTTTTTTCTTTTAATTAATTTTTTTAAGTAAGGATAATTTTGCTTTTTTATTAGTTTTATAGAAGTACAAAGGACATTTCACCTTTATATTGTTTGTTTTAACCCTAAATTCTAATGGTAGGAGTGCTAATATTGCAAAATTTTGAAATAAAAAATATAACGTTCCAATCTTAAAAGTATGATCGTAAAAGTGCTAATAATAAAAAAATAACCTGATTTTCCTCAAACCAAGGTCTGTAAGGCACAGTTGCTTTCAGTTTCAAGGCCTTTGCTAATTTATTTACCAGTTTCCGAGTCCCGGTGAAGGGGAGAACTGAATCTTGATCTCCACTGTCGTCACAACATTTAATCAAAATCACAAGAAGATCAGATCATGACCTTAATTTGTGTATCCTACAGCTACAAATGAAGTATTTAGATCGTAATTAAAGAGCAAATTATTCTGTCTGATACCTGTACACCAAGGCCCGGATGCCGGACCTGACAAGTGATCCGACCACATTAATTGTAGGTATCTCTCGATCTCGAGCATCATATTGTGGAACCCTGAAATTGAAATTGTGAAAACAAATTGAGTGCCTAATGATTTCTGATGGTCACCTTAATTTACCAAAGTGCCTAAAACAAATTAAGTGCTTAATTATTATTATTACTTGCTGCATAAGGTCCATTGGTTGACTCCAACAAGCCGGGCATGGAGAGCCTGCTGCACATCTTTCCTGTTCAAATACTTGGCTATGGTTTTTTCTGGACAGACGACATCTTCCTTCTCTTTAACTTGCTGTAAGCAGATCGAAGGAAAATGAAAAGGAAAAAGTCAACTGAAATCTACCGACAGCAATGGCTATCTTTTGAGGGAAAAATGTAAAATCAGAATACACATATTTGCAATAAGCTCTCTGGTATAAAAATGTTTTGAGAGATAACTTCTTATTGTATACAAAAATAACAAATAGGTTCCTGCATCCAACTTTTGTCAATTTATTTTTTATTTTTGACAAAAACCGTCAAATAACACATCAACACCAATTAGATTATGACACATGCCATACATATATAAGACGTATTTGATATTTGATGGTTTATGTGAAAAAATATGACGAAAATTCGGTATAACGAGACGCTATAAATAAGTAATGCTACATAGACAAGTATCCACCATCCTTTCATCAAAAGCTAATGTGGCATGATCTTTCCAAAAAAATAGATTTATTTCCATCTACCCAATGTTACGAGAAACCATGCCACATCAGATTTGTTGGATACTATCGGGTATAAACACATATGCATAAAGGTGTTGACGGAGGGAAAACTTTACCTGCTCACCGAGAGCATTTGGTAGTGAATGAAGAGGTAACAAAGCCTGAATTCTTGAGCTTAGGGGTTGATAGAGGCTCGCTATTTGTGACTGGTTTTCTAAACAATGGTCATTACCAATCACATTGTACACGTCGACGGAGTTTTCAAGTTCTTTTTGAAGTTGGATTGCTACAAAAAAACAAGCAGGAGAAAGAGAGTTTCTTCTGTTCCCTCTAATGATCTCAGAACGGTTGCAAACTTGAGTGAGAAGTTCATAAACACCATCAGATATCAAGCCATGAGACCAGTAATACTCGTCCACCGAATTGAAGTCAGTGTTAAATTCCAGAAGAGGATTCCCAATCTGCAATTGTACCAATTAAGAAAATTAATTTGTCTCAAAGAATATTGTTTGACATAACCCTATAATAAATTAATATAGAAAAAAATATATAATTCGAGTTTTGCTGGAAGTCATATTTCCATGCTCTACTCACAGCTATCCCCTTCAAATTGAACTTGACCTTGGACTGAACAATAAGCTGCGCAAGCTGTGGCACATAGTGACCTATACAAAAATAGGACCACGAGTTTTATTATCATAGTCGCATATTCATAATAAAGTGAACAACTATAATTTAAGTCTAGGGCGAAAATATACTTTAACCCTATAAATTGTCACCACATTTTTTCCTCTAAACTTTAAAAAGTGACATCAGGACTTGAAGTGTCAATTCGTGTTCACGTGTCGGATTCAGATCGTATCAAGGCATAAGTATAAGACTATATAAGTCAAATCCTAACTCGACCTCAACCTTAACTCTCTAATTTTGCATTGGATTCATGTCAAGTTGGTGAGTCATGTCAAAAATTGCTAACAATTATGTTGCGTGTCGAGTTCGAGTTGTATTGTGTTGAAGCATGTGTATAAGACAATATAGGTCAACTCTAACTCAACCCATTTAATTAAACGGGTTAGAATCCTCAACCTTAACCCTTTTAATTTTGTATTGGGTTCATGTCGGGTTCATAGTTCGTATAAAAAATTATTAACCCTAATCAAGGCTTCCCATAGTATACCCATGTCAAATTAAACACTTTTGTATTTTTCTTTCCAAAATACCCTGAAAGTTATTAAAAAATTTATCATTTTAAAAAATTAAACCAAAAAAGGGGAACTTGAAAACACCAAAAAGGGGTGGGCCCAGCCCCCTTAATTTTTCTATTTTCAAAGGTTTTTATTTTTTTATTTTTTAATAACTGAAGGGTATTTTGGGACAAAAAATATAAACATGTCTAATTTGGTACGCGGTAGTCGTTCTCTTGGCCCTGGTCATTTTTTAAAGTTTAGAGACATAAATAAAAATGTAGTAATAGTTTAAGAGGTTTAAAGTATATTTTTCACTCCAAGATTTTGTTTTTTGAAGACTAGGCCTACTATGGCGAGCTAATCAATCATAATTTATTATTATTATTTTTTTCTAATTGAGGGAAAATCAAACGTAATTGAATGGAAACAATAAATTTTACCTCCGTAGCTTTCTCCTCCGACAAAAAAGTCTCTCTTTTGGTATTCTGGAAATTTAACAAACCAGCGTTGCAGGAAGATGAGACTGTCTCGTGCTTAAGAAAAGTAGGCAAAACGTGAGTTTCAAAATGTGCATGAATAAGATATTAAGAGAAAAAATTTCAATAGTCATAATTTGCATGAACAAGACCCTAAATGAAAGAGCATAAACCTGTTATCTCATCGTTGACATAGTTGTAAAATGATTTGTGAGCAGAGTAGGAAAAACCAACTCCTGCTGGTGACTCCAGGTACAACATATTTGCTTCTGTAACAAACAGGGATTAAGAAGTACAAATAATGGCTATATGTTCACTTAATTAAATATGGTTTATCATTCATCTTGAATTTTTTTTATGGATGCAATCATTGTTCGTCTAGAATAATTATGACTTTGTTTGTTTCAACGTAAAATATTTTCTTAAAAACCTTTTTCTTATTTTTCAGTGTTTTATATGACCAAAAATCGTGATCAAACAAAAAATATTTCCGATTGGCCTGAAAAGCTTTTTTCAATTTCCATAAAATGGTTTTCTTTTTTAAATCTGCAAACTATTTTATGAGTTTAAGCTTTTCTGTCTCGCAGTTCATTCTCCGCAACCGCTAAAGGTCGCTAGAATCCACCTGCCGCAACCACAAGGAGGTTGATGGAACCTGCTGCCAGCCACCGGAGTTCATGGGCCATTTTTGGCCGCTATCAAAGGTCGCCAGCCGTTGCCCTCTGTCGCTATTTTTCATATGAGCCAAATACCGAAAAATGGTTTATAAGGAAATAATGTTTCTAAAAAATGACTTCACTAAAATATTTTTCAATAGAAAACATTTTACATCGAAACAAATAAAGTCTAAATAAATAAATTTGGCTAGAAATTGTCACACAAAGGCAGAGGTGGTGTGGTTCAAACTTTCTCACGCAAAGGCAGACAAAAAAGGGTAAAAAAAAAAAGGACATTCGAAAGACCTTTATTCCAACTATACTCATTCCTGAGTAGACCGTCTCCACTTGGTTTAAAGGGGCCATGCTCAAGGAAGGCTCCAGCTCCAACAGATGAACAACCAGGCCCTACAAAAATAGAAAATGCAAGACCAAATACAAGTAAAATGCATATGATAATTTCATAAAACTGGGACAGAGTTAGTTTATTAAAATATTTAGGAAACGTAAAAGAAACTTTAATTAGAGAAAACTCAAAGGAACTTACCTCCATTTAGCCAAAGAACAAGAGGCTTTGAAGCAGGCTCTGCTTCAGCTTCAACAAAGTAGTAGAAAAGAGCTCTCTGTTGCTTTTCATCTACAGTGATGTAGCCTGCAAATTGTTGGAAACTGACTTTTGGCTGCCCTGGCAGACTTGTGATTTTATCAGCTACGGGAAAAGACTCCACTGCCATGAAAATTTGCAAGAGAGATAAACATATGGTGCCCATGACCAACCATTGCTGAGACTGCATGATTGTGGGAGATGAAGAGAGTGTGAATGAGAAATTTTTGGGTTGAGACAGAAAGACTTCGATGTTTCTTCCTCTTATAGAAAAGTGGCCTTTGTGCAAATGCTTTATCCGCAAATTAAAGACTGACGTTTCAAGCTACCCTACACTCTTGTCCAATACCATTGACAAACTGTGCATCAGTATTGTAACACCGCTGGATGTTAATTAACTTATAATTAACTTTATGATTCATCTCTCAATCCTAATATCTCCAAAGTTAAGTCAATTGATTTGACTACTCTGAAATATTATTAGTAGAGTATCCAGATCAATTAATTGATAACTGACTGAATCCACTACTTTTTACTAATTATTAGAGTAAATAGCAGAATTAAGAATAGTTTATATGAGTCTACAACTATTCCATTGTTCACAAATCTAACATCCATAATAGACATAGAGCTACCAATAATCATAACTACTAAATAACTTAATCAAACCTGAAAATATAGACTATTCACTTGGCATCTCCATTCCAACGAATTGCCTCACAAAGTCCTGGAATCCTAGAAGTTGTAAAACACCGAGTAATTTTACAGGTAAAGGAAGTAACTAAGTAAATCTACTAACTTAATAAGCAAAAACAGTATGAAACTGGGTTATGAAGAAAATTGCATAATCCCGGCGATCGGATACTTGGGTTTAATGCATGAAATATGATTTACATATAATACTTATTAAGTCATATGTTAACAATATGTAGTAAAGAATATTCCTCATAATGTAAAAGAGAACGTGCTCAGTCCGTTGACATATCACACTTTAAATATGTACAGTTTCATACTCAATTGTTTACTTGCCTCGAACGCTCATCCAATTCCTCGAAAATCTCTTAATTCTTGCTACTACGAAACATACTCAAAGGCACACTGGGAATACTATCTTAACCTTTTGAGCCTTCTAAATAAGAGATTTGTTTACCTAACTTATCATTAAAACTCTAATTATGCATTTCTGGGAGCCACCAAACGTTCCTTGCTTAGGCTAAACACCCCCTTCCCCGAGAAACGAACGTTCGACCAAACAGTGGACTATTTGTGCATGAGTCAAAATGCATAAAAATTAACCTAAATCCAACATGGAAACCAATCATTAACCGAATCTAAATTCCCTATTAATCTCATGCAATTATATTAGGTCATATTATCGTGACAAATTGTAAAAACATACGTAAGCTCACGATTATTTTAAAAACTTATCATTTTCGTAAAAACATTTTAAACCTTTAAACATGCATATTTCAATCCTCATAAACACATGGCATAAACAGATGATGAGTGAAACATCATCATACAAAAATAAAATAGGGGTTTGGGGTTTACCTTCTTGGATGATGAATCTCACCAAGATCACTCTCCTTCTAACTAGGATTTCTCTCTTTAACTTGATTTTGGAATAGCAAGGGGTGCTGAGATCAGTGTAGACGAGTCTAAGGGGTAAGGGGGCTATTTGTAGGGGTGGAGGTCGAGTATGTTGATCCAAATGTGAGAAATGATTTTCAGGCTTGAACGAACGTTTGTGTACTTTTGACCAATGGTTAGGGTTTCAAGGGAACATTCGTGGTACTATTTAAGAATCAGACGTGTAGATTGTGTGAACAATGCTACATAATACACAAAGAACGTTCGTGTAATATATATCGATTGTTCATGGTAAGGACAAAAGTACAGCTGGTTAAGCCAACCAATGAACGTTCTAGTTTATCCCTCGATCATTCGTTGCTCGCAGAAATAATTTTGAAAGAAATAAAAATGAAAATATTATTTTTAAATTTTTTTTATTGTTTAAACTATATTTTATTATAATTATTAAGCGGAGTATTACATTCTCCCCCTCTTATAAAAATTTCACCCTCGAAATTTTGAAAAAAAAAAAATCGTGTTGTTAAAACATCTAATAGAATTTTAAAACAATCGGGTTAAATTATAAAATGAAGAAAATGAGTAGCTAGAGCATTAATGCAAAATGAAATAATAATTCTACAAAATTACCAAATGTTTACCAAAAATCAAAACATACAAAAATAACATATATATATCTACAAAAAAAAAAATGAAAAAAAAAAGATAATCTAAAGATCTCCTCCCACTAGCCCATCAAAGTAGTCATCGAGGGCGGAAACTTAATTTGCCTTCAGCTTGTCGCAAATTTTATTGACTTTGGTTGTCAATTGCGACATGGCACCTCGGTCGATTGCCGATTTGCCATGTTCCCTATTGAATTTGACGATGTGGAGGTCCATCAATGTCTAGAGCCGGGTCATCTGATTGCACAACCGTGCTGCCCATAGGGGCATGTCCAGGTCTGGGGATGGCTACTAGGATGTCGCCCTTCTCTCTAATGGCGGTCCTCCCATAGCTCCGAATGTGGTGGTTGATGGCTGGGGTGCTATCCGGACCAAGTGGGCCTCGCTCTTCCTCATGAAATCCCTATCAAAGGGTTTTGTCAGCTTCTAGACATCGCCTCCATCCACTGCAAAGATGTTGTATTGCCCGTTTATCCTCCATGATTAGACTCTCGAAGGGCATAGCTCCATTTGCCGCTCCCCACTAAAGATTCCACATAATGCAGATGGTGTGGGTAGCAATCGGGTTAGTGTTGGAACAATGCATAAAGAAAATACGCTCTCTCCGGAGCAATCAGGTTAGTGTTGGAGATGGAGTGAAGGCACACTGCTATAACCCGGTAGATGAGGTGGGTCTCTGTCAGGAGGGGATTAAGGCAAGCAGGTACCCACCTATGTCTGATCAATCCCTAACACAACCACGACCTCGCTGCGGGCCGAATGCTGCTTGTCGGGCCATGGGTATGGCGAGTCTATGACCTCGGGGGTGAGGGTGAGCTCGCGGATGAGATCGAGAGTAACACTGATCTCCCTCCCCCAGAGCAAGGTCATAAAGGTGCCATCCTGGTAGCTATGCACGTTCGCGTAGAACTCACGAACCAAGGTGGCTAACACCTCATCTGCAGTGGAGAACATTTCCATCCATCCTTGCTGGGTGAATACCTCCATGATCCTCGGATGAGACTTTACGTAGTCGACGAAGTCCACCCTCCTCTCCTAAATTATGTTTCTCGGTACGTAATTCTTGATGAACAAATTGGACACCTCATAAGAGCAGAATCGAGTGGTGTCATACCTTTGAGAGGCTGGGGAAGCCTCGAGTGAACCCTCAGGCAAAGTTGATCTTGACTCTAAGACTGTAGCCTCAGGATCCACTGAGCCACATGTGGTCCTGGATGAGGAGGCATGTGATGTCCAGGTCCTCTTCTTCTCGCGAACATTTCTACCTATTACAATTCGAGAAAGGAATCAAAATTCTTCTTAAGTGTCCTATTCTATCTGATGTAGCGGAAGCGATAAACGTGAAAGAGAAACTGCGTTCTCAATACACAAAATCAATACACAAGTTGAGAAGAAAACTGATATTCTTATTGATGATAAAAACTGATTATTCCCTTACAATTGATCTGAATTTATAGTGAAACATTACAACTTCTAAAATGGTAAAATCTTCTAGGAATGGAAATACTTGGTGGCTACGTAAACCTAATTTATGATGAAAATAATTATGGAAATACTTGGTGGCTACGTAAACTTAATTTATTAAAATATTCTAAAGGAAATTAAAAGAATTATTTAAGGCATTATGCCAGAGATCTTCATAATCAATCAGCCGGATCTTTCCTTCTTGGATGTCATCTAGCAGTTGACTCTTTCTTTTCTTGCCCTGATCTTCTTGATTGAATTCATTAATACCAGTCCTGTTGGCATTCAATTATTAATTAATCAATGAATTAACCTCGTCGGTATAAAGAGGACCTGACGGTAATTTCCCCTTCACCTTAGGCCTACCGGCCTGTCCTACATCAGTCTCCTCTACTTTAGAAAAATTCGTCCTCGAGTTATCGTTGGAGTATAACGGGTCATGTGGATGATATTCGAACAAATCAGCAACATTGAAGGTGTTCGAAATTGACATGTCGTCAGGGAGTTCCACAACATAAGCATTGTCATTGATCTTCCTTGTGATTCGAAATGGCCTGTACTTGCGACTCTTCAATTTGCCATAAGTTCCGGCGGGAAAACGGTTCTTGCGTAGGTGTGCCATGACTAAATCGCCTTCTCGGAAAATCTTTACTCGCCGCTTCTTATCTGCCGCTGTCTTGTACTTATCATTTGCTTGGTCTAAATTTAGGTGTACGTCCGCTTGAATTTGTTGAACCCGTTCCGCCATATTCTCGGCTGCTAAGCTTAACCCTGGGAGTTTCGGAAGTGGGACCAAATCCAAAGCATGCTTAGGAGGTTTGGTGTAGACAACCTCAAATGGTGATTTTCCCGTAGACCTGTTGCACATACTGTTGAATGCAAACTCTATCTGAGGAAGATTAAGATCCCACTGCTTCAGCTTATCTCCCGAGACACATCTGAGCATGTTACCAAGAGTTCAGTTGGTCACCTCAGTTTGACCGTCGGTTTGTGGATGGCATGTACTACTGTACTTGAGTGACGTGTCAAACCTCCTCCATAAAGTTACCCAGAAATGACTGAGGAACTTGACGTCTCAGTCGGATGTGATTGACTTGGGTACTCCGTGTAGGAGGACGACCTCTTTAAAGAACAGATTGGCTATGTGGGATGCATCCAAGGTCTTCCTACAAGGGATAAAGTGTGCCATTTTGGAAAATCTGTCAACCACAACAAAAACAGAGTCCATACCTCGTTGAGTCCTCGGTAGTCCGAGTACGAAGTCCATACTCAAGTCTTCCCATATGTTGTCAGGCACCGACAATGGGGTGTACAACCCGGTGTTTTGCACTTGGCCTTTCTCAGTTTGGCACACATGACACTTTTGCACAAACTTGCCGACGTCTCGCCTTACTTAGGGCCAATAATAGTGGTCGGTCACTAGCGAGATGGTCTTATCACGTCCAACGTGACCACCCAATCCTCCACCATGTAGGTCCCGCAAGATTTGTTCCCGTAGGGATGTTCGAGGAATACACAGCTGATTATTGTGGAACAAGTACCCTTCTTGAATGTGGAAATCAGCTGTTGGCTGTTTGGACACACACTTTTCCCATACTTCGTGAAAGTCATTGTCCTCGGCATACAAATCCTTTAAATGTTCAAAGCTTACGATCTCGGATTCTAACGTCACGAGTAAGGCCGCTCGTCTGCTTAAGGCGTCAGCCACTTTGTTCTGTTGTCCCGACTTATGTTTGAGCACAAAGGTAAACTTTTGTATGAAAGCTATCCATCAAGCGCATTCGATTCAGACTGTTTTGAGTGTTGACAAACTTCAACGCTTGGTGGTCGCTATACAGAACAAACTCCCGTTGGATCAACTAATTCTCCCAATGCTTCAATGCCCGAATGACTACATAGAATTCCAGCTCATAAGTAGTTCACTTCCGTCAGGCTTCATTTAGTTTTTCACTGAAGAATTCGATGGGCCTCCCTTCCTGTGACAACACAGCTTCGATGCCGACGACCGACGCATCACAATCTACCTCGAAGAGTTTATCAAAGTTCGGTAAGGCAAGAACAGGTGTTGATGATAACTTCTCTTTAACCACGACAAAACTAGTTTCTTGCTCTTCTCCCCACTGGAATTGCCCTTTCTTCATGCACTCGGTGATTGGAGCCACGAGGCTACTGAAGTTCTTGATGAACCGTCGGTAAAAAGTGGCTAGCCCGTGGAAGCTACGGACCTGACCGATGGTAGTTGGTGTCAACCATCTCAGATTGCCCGGACCTTCTCTTCATCCACATGAATGCTGTCGGCACCCACGACAAAACCAAGGAACAACAGCTTGTTCGTCATGAAAATACACTTCTTTAAATTGACATACAACTTGTTGGTTTGCAATACCAACAAAACTTCTCGCAATTGCTCCATGTGCTCCTCGTCACTCCGGCTGTAAATTAAGATGTCATCGAAATATACAACGACAAACTTACTGATGAAGGGTTTTAAGGCCTGGTTCATCACGCGCATGAATGTGCTAGGGGCGTTGGATAGCCCAAATGGCATCACCAGCCACTCGTATAATCCCTCCTTTGTCTTGAAAGTTGTCTTCCATTCATCTCCTGGCCAGATTCTAATATGATGATAGCCATTGTGGAGGTCAAGTTTAGAAAAGACCTTAGCTCCTGCCAGCATGTCCAGCATGTCGTTCAACCGTGGAATAAGGAAACGGTACTTCACTGTAATTTTGTTGATGGCGCGGCTGTCTACGCACATCCTCCAGCTTCCATCCTTCTTCAGTATGATCAATGCGGGCACCGCGCATGGGCTCATGCTCTTCCTGAGTAACCTTTGTGGATAAGGTCTTCCACCTGATCTTGTAGGATTTTATGCTCGTCGGGACTCATACAGTAGTGTGGCAGATTGGGAAGGCTTGCGCCCGGCACCAAATCGATGTGATGTTGAATGTCCCGCATGGGGGGCAATCCAGTCGGTAATTCGGCTGGTGCGAGGACCCCAAATTCCTCCAGCAACTGATGTACTGCCGCTGGGACGGCTGCAGTTTGTACTGCTTCCTCGCCTTTGACCACCAACGACAAGAACTCTCCGATTGTCTTCATATCTTCCATGAATTGTCCTTCACTGACGGTGAGAAACGACATTCTACTCGCCGTAGTTGCCTTGGGGAGAGGGCTAGTACTTTCCATTGATACTAATACGATCTTCCGTCCGTGCCACCAGAATAGATAAGTGTTGTCACGACCCTTATATGTGGCATCCACGTCATATTGCCATGGCCTCCCCAATAGTACGTGACAGGCGTCCATCTTCACAACGTCACAAGTAACCTCATCCCGATAAGATTTACCAATAGAAAAAAGGATTTGACAAGTATTAGTTACCCATGTCTCGGTTCCCTTCTTGATCCAACTGATCTTATAAGGGTTTGGGTGCTTCTCGGTCTTTAGTTGCAAAACTGCTATAAGGGCCTTGGAGACGATATTCTCACAGCTCCTGCTGTCAATTATCAAATTGCATACTTTCTGGTTGATGGTGCAACGAGTCTTGAAGATGCTGTGCCGTTGCGTCTTCTCCTCTTGTTATGGCGTTAGCAACACCCGTTGGATGATGCAATTGACAAATTCCCCGTCGTCACCCTCTGCAAATTCCCCATCNAACTGATCTTATAAGGGTTTGGGTGCTTCTCGGTCTTTAGTTGCAAAACTGCTATAAGGGCCTTGGAGACGATATTCTCACAGCTCCTGCTGTCAATTATCAAATTGCATACTTTCTGGTTGATGGTGCAACGAGTCTTGAAGATGCTGTGCCGTTGCGTCTTCTCCTCTTGTTATGGCGTTAGCAACACCCGTTGGATGATGCAATTGACAAATTCCCCGTCGTCACCCTCTGCAAATTCCCCATCGGCATACTCTCCCAGATCCTCTTCTGCCGTCCCATCGTCCTCTTCGGGCAAGCACCCATCTTCATCTGCCGGTTCCACCATGTTCACTGACCGCCGAGCTGGGCACTCATTCGAACGATGACCCGGTTGGCCACAATGAAAACACTTTCCTAGCATCGGCCGGTTGTATGGGTTGCTACTGTTGGGGCCCTTTCCTTGATATTGGGCAGTAGCGCCCTTAGGTGCTTGGATACCGTTACTCTCTCCTTGTGACCGCCGAACTTGTTGGGTTTGTTGCTGGCTTGGTGGTGTGTGGGACTCCACTGTCTTTGCCGCCTATTTGAAAGGTTGTGATCGTGAGGTTGTCGTGCCAGCTGCATCTCAATCTTCATAGCTAGGTTCACTGCCTCAGACAGTGTCCAGAAGGTATGTTGGGTGACTTGATCTTGAATGGCTAAGCGTAGCCAACCAACATATCGTGCAACCTGCTGCCCTTCAGTCTCCGAAAGGTTATTTCGCGAATCCAGCTGATAAAACTCCTCGGTATAATCGGTAATAGACCGAGATCCTTGTCGACAGTTTTGATATTGTTAATACAGGATTTGCTCATAATCCGGTGGTAGGAACCGAGTTCTCATCAATCTTTTCATCTTAAGCCACGTACGAACCAACTACTTACCTTGCCTCCGCCAATTACTCTGCGTCTGTTCCCACCAGGCTGAAGCACCACCACATAGTTTGTATGCCACTAGCTTCACCTGTTGTGCTTTCGGAGTCTGCATGTAATCGAAGAAGTTCTCTACTTCGAGAATCCAATCAAGAAAATTCTCAACATGGAGATGACCATTGAAACATGTAAGGTCAATCTTGACCCGAAAGCTGTGGGGGTTTTCCTGCCTTCTTCAACTGCCATCATTCTCCTCTTCAAAGTCTTCAACTTCGTCCTCACTAGATAGCTCTTTGAAGGCTTGAGGCCTCCGTCGAGGTTCAGGGCCATGATTTCCAGCCGGAGGGCCACGAGCCTCATCGTTGACGCGATTCCGGTTGGGAACATGGTTCCTGTTGCCGCTGAACCCAAGACTAGCAATGGCTTGTCGTATCTCCCACAAGTCACGTTCGAGACCGTCAAATCGCTGACCATAAGTACGAACGGCTGCCCAAAGGGCCTGCACTCCACGCTCTTCGTCGTCAGAGTGGTTGCCTGCGTTTCCATCGTTTGCCATTAGACCAGGATAGTCAAGGCTCTGATACCAATTGATGTAGCGGAAGCGATAAACATGCAAGAGAAACTACGTTCTCAATACACAAAATCAACACACAAGTTGAGAAGAAAACTAATATTCTTATTGATGATAAAAACTGATTATTCCCTTATAATTGATCTGAATTTATAGTGAAACATTACAGCTTCCAAAAGGGTAAAATCTTCTAGGAATGGAAATACTTGGTGGCTACGTAAACCTAATTTATGATGAAAATAATTATGGAAATACTTGGTGGCTACGTAAACCTAATTTATGATGAAAATAATTATGAAAATACTTGGTAGCTACGTAAACCTAATTTATTAAAATATTCTAAAGGAAATTAAAAGAATTATTTAAGGGATTATGCTAGACATCTTCATAATCAATCAACCGGATCTTTCCTTCTTGGATGTCATCTAGCAGTTGACTCTTTCCTTTCTTTCCCTGATCTTCTTGATTGAATTCATTAATACCAGTCCCGTTGGCATTCAATTATTAATTAATCAATGAATTAACCTCGTCGGTATCGAGAGGACCTGACGGTAATTTCCCTTTCACCTTAGGCCCACCGGCTTATCCTACATCACTATCCTAAGAATTAAACACCGTGTGTAGGTTTTGGTTGACATGACAATCCCATGTATGAGACCAGATTGTGGTTACAAGTGATGAGGTAGGTTTTAATCATGGGTCACGGTACTCACGTGGAGGAATTCCACATGTCGTACTGTTAGCCCTAACGGGAGGCCCGTCAGGTGGTCGTAAACTGACGGAATTGCACATGTCCCAATAGTACCGAAAGTGTGGGGGGTTTGCTTAGGTTTGTTTCTTGGGGCATTTCGTGCAACACTTGGTGTTCGCAAATTTTTTTGGGCATGACAGGGTTAAGGGGTTAGCGAGTCATGGTCAAAACACAACGACAACAATAATGGGTCTAATCTTTATGCATCAAACATAAGAAATTTTAAGAAATCAAGAGGATTTTCGGATTTTGGGAAAACTTCCCCAAATCCGAATGGGTTCGGATTAAAGGGCTAGAGGTGTTGAAATCTCTCTACCCATCCACTAAAATCTTCCTACAACACTCCTAGAACATGTATATGCTATGATTTAAAAAAGAAAATAATCAAATAAAAAGTTCCTAATTTGAAAACCTAGGTTGAAATCTTAAAAAATTTCGGTAAAAACTCATCATACCTTGTTAGATGTTGCAAAGAGGCTTTAAACTTTGAGGTCCCGAAAGCTTTTGAGAGAGATTTGGCCGAAATCTGGTCTGAAAGAGATTTTGGGTGAAAAATTTTTATTTTTAGAAGTGGGTTCGGATGTTTGAAATTCATATTTAATGCATTCTGGATAAGAACAAACGTTCCCTGTTCGAAGCAAACGTTCGTGGACGATAGTTCCCCCAACCATAGGGAACGTTCGTTTCCAACATTCTTCTCTTTTTTTAAAAAAAAAAAAAAAACACTTTGAAAGAAAACTTTGTTGTTCAAAAGATGTTTTAAACCATTTTTGCAAGAATCGTTATGCTTCAAATTAGTCACTTTGTCAAAACATGCAACTACCCAAAAAGTGCAACCCTTCTCTAACTCAAGGTGTCTGTTTATGATCCTAGCTATACTATCTGTATTTAAGCGTTGAATCGATAAGATCACTCGTCACTGTTGCCCTCATCCTCAGATGGGTCTTCTTCTTGTTTGAACATCACTTCATAGTCCTTCAATGCTTAAAAGAAAAGTTGCCTTCTGGCAGCATATCCCTCTTTGAAGTGCTCGGGTCTTAAACAATTGTATCTCTTTTCATCCCATTTCAGCGTACTCATCGGCCACGCGAATCATGGGTTGCTATCTTGCCTTTCGTATCCATGCTAAGGCAGGAATTATCTACTCTCGGAATTCTTGGAGAATCCCTCACTGCAGATATGCTTTGGCATTTCCATTTTGCTAGCGCAGCTTGGATGTCGCAAACCTTGGTCTTGCTAATTACTCCCTTCAGGTGAATGTTAGGTGTAGTCTTGATGGTTCTTCTCAACACCTCTTCCTTAATCAACTAGCTTTAACCTTCCTTCAATAGTTCAAGCTTCTAGGCCATGAAAATAGGCTTGTACCCTGGTGCGTAAGGCCCGTACAACATTTGCGTACGATGATCTTGTTCATACGTCGATCATGCATTTGCCTATGTAGTAAGTCCAGGCGGTTACGGATATGGTGACCGGTAACTTCGTATACAATCGTCCCACTAAGGCAAACAATCTTAGGTTTTCACTAGCCTACACCTCAATCAAGCAAACATTGCCTAACTCTATTCCTCTGCTCTAGGCCGCACACAATTTAGGCCAATTGATTCAATGCCTATTCTCATATCACTTATGTGATTGATCAAGCTAAGTGCTATGATACTATCTGTAAAGCCCTAGGAAATTAATTAGCTTGTAACTAATTTCATGGTTCGTCTCCCACCCTTAAACCACTCAGAATAAGACTCAGGGATATCTATATTATCCCACGAGGAGAATCTGTAAAGCGTCAGCTTGGAATCACCATAATATCCCAAAAGTTAAGTCAATTGATTTAACTACCCTGAAATATTACTCGTAGAGTATCCAGATCAATTAATTGGTAGCTGACTAAATTCACTATTCTTCACTAATTATCATAGTAAATAGCGGAATTAAGAATAGTTGATCTGAGTCTACAACCAATCCATTGTCCATAAATCTAACATCCATAATAGACACAAAGCTACCAATAATCATAACTACTAAATAACTTAATCAAACCTGAGACTATGGACTATTCGTTTGGCTTCTTAATCTCAGTGAATTGCCTTACAAAGTCTTGGAATCCTGATAAGTTATAACACACCAAGTTATTTTGCAGGTAAAGGATGTAACTAAATAAGTCTACTGACTTAGCAATAAAAAAAAGTATGAAATTGGGTTATGAAGTAAGCTTCTATCATAGTCAAAAAATATTATTCATCAGCATGGACTTTTCATAAAATGGTATGCTCCACCACCGGTATTATGTCATGGAAAGTTTATGGTTTATTTGAAGAAATTGGCATAAGCCCTGCTATCGGGCACTTGGATTTAATGCATGAAATATGCTTTACATATAATACTTATTAAGTCATATATTAACAATATGGTCTACCTGAGACATTAACCCCCTCTTAGCAGGGTTTGCACATTCTTGTAAGAACATCTAGTACAATATCGCTGCCCCAGATATTGCACAAACATATCGTCTTATATTAACAGTCCAACCGAGTTCGACTTCGAATGGCCCACACTATTAACAAAGCCGTAACAGTAACCCCATTAAAATAATGGTGCGCTAGTCATAAACATTTATCATTACATCTAAGGCCCACATAACAATAAATTTCTTTTGACCGTAACGTTAACTTAAAAGAAATAATAATAATCATGTTGTAAAGAATATTAATCATAACAAAAAGAGAACGTGCTTAGTCCGCTACATATATGACTTAAATAGTAAAAACAAAGTTCCATATACTGCAATTGATTAATAAAAATACCTGTGACTCATCCAAGAATTCCCTGGGCATGCAATAAGTAAATTCGTAGCCTAATAATTGTATATAGATATATATATATATAAAAACAAAAAAAGAAGAACATACCAAAGGCCACGAGAATACTCATCCAATAACAAAAAACTTTACTCTAATAAAAGATTATAATTAACTAAAACTTATATCATTAAAAAACACATAAATAACCATATTCTGGGAAGCATAACCAAGAACGTTCATTGCATAACTAAACAAAGAAAAAACAAACCCTATAAGATCCCAGAGAACCGAAAACGCTCACCAAAAAAAAAAAAACAACAAAAATGGAAACCGATCAATAACTGAGAATCAAAAAGCAATACAAAACCAAAACCCATGAACCATACATTAAATACAAAACATCAAACACATACATCCATTAATAACCCATCGCAACAATAAAACAAAAACACAAAAACAATAAAATATACAAAAAAAAGAAAAATAAAAAAAAAAATACGTTCAATGAATAATAAATATTAGCACATTATCAATATCTAATAAAACAGAACATTCATTAAACACAAATAACTAGCAATAAATTATCAAAACTCAAACCAAATGAGAATGAAAACACTACATACAAATAACAAAACCATAAAAGGAGTTTAAAAGTTTACCAACTTCACTTAGAGCGATAATACAAAAACACACCAAAGAAATCATACTCCCCTATACTCACTAGGTTTCCCATATCAAACAACTATGAATAAATGAAAGCAACAATACAAAGAGTGCAAGAATTAGAATAGAAAAATAGGGACAAAGAGAAACTGAGAGAGTAAAGAAAGAGGCCCACCTATACAACAAGGTAGAGGAAAACAGCCATAAAACGGAAAATGAAGGTACCGAAAAAATGGAGAAAAAAATATTTATAATATAATGAAGCTCGAAAACAACATATAGTAGTGCTAATAAAAGAATAAAAAACGATAAGATAAACAACGATAGGTGGTCCGAAAATGAGAAATATTTTTTTTTGGCTTGAACAAACGTTTGCGTGTACTAGATCAAACGTTCGTGTACTTTAGACTAGTGATCCTAGGGTTTCAGGGGAACGTCCATAGACTGGGCCAAACATTCGTGGTAATATCTGACACCTGGCCTGCAGTGAATCAGACGCATGGATAGTGTGAACAATGCTACACGACACACAACGAATGTTCGTGTCCTATACATTAATCATTCGTGGTAAGGACAAAAGTACAGCTAGCTAAGGAAACAAACGAACGTTCTAGTGTATCCCTCAATCATTCGTTGCTCGCAGAAATAAGTTTGAAAGAAATAAAAATGAAAATCTTATTTGTAAATCGGTTTTTATTGTTTAAACTATATTTTATTATTATTATTACGTGGGGCATTACAATTATGATTCTAATGAAGCATAAGTAATGTAGATAAACTAGCCAATAATTTCATGGAGAAGTTTGAGAAAGACAGTTCGCTCAAACTTCAATCAAGGTTTGCTCAATTGAAAGGATGAGATGTTGTTTGGTGGAAATTCTAGAGAGCTTCGATCGATAGTTTGATTGATGTTCAACCGATCGACGTGATGAGGTTCACTCACTAGTAATTCACGATAGGTCCAACCAATAGTTCAATTGATATTCGATCGATCCAATTTAATGTGCGATCAATCAAACTTGCAATAAGGGTAGTTTTGTACTTTGCTTTTCAAGACTACGACCTACTTCTATTTAAGCTCGATAAAGACGGCCTGACCAACCAGAACTTATATTTTTCAATTTTCTCAATAAAAACCACTTAAAGAGTCATTTTTCTTCAGTTTTCTTGCAACTCCTTGAGTTTTCTTGGATTTGTGGAAGGGTTGTGAGTTATTGTGCTTGTAGATTCAGCTTTACGCTACACCACGTTGCATTAATAAGCCTTACATCATGCAGAACATTGTCATATAAAGAAGACATCTAGGCTGTTTTGAATTTTTGAATTTGGGATATAGGATCATCCCTGTTTGTGCAGTTTTCTGGTAAGGGTATATTTAGATTCTAGAAGTGCAGGGATTACACAAAGAGTGCCTCCGAGATAGGAAATTATAAGGAGAAAGAGTTTGTTGAAGCAAACCGACGAGGGATAGCTCCGACGCTCAAGTTAGTGAGGAAGTTTGTAAAGAAAAATGAAGGAAGCGTAACTTGAAGGAAGATGGTTCGAATGCCTTACCTTTGGCATTTTTCCTCCTTTTATAGAACAATTTTCTTATTAATGAGTTCAATCTTCTTTGTTTCAGCGAATCCCTTAATCCTCATTGTGAGTTGACGTGAGACACAGCTTAGTATGTACGAGTGGGTCCGATGACGTCAAACGCCCATACCGGGGACCGTTAATGACGTTACACAACGGTTGGAAATCGCCACAAATTGTATTTTTCCTGTCATTGTTGTGCAAATATCCACTTAAATAATAGGCTTCTATTTATACGTTTTAACTCGCAAGTATACAAAATCAAACAATAGTATAGAAAGCAAATATGAGATCATTCTCACGATGATTGATTTAAACTATGTTTAAAACGAATTTTCTAAAAAGATATCTTGATTGAAACAAAATAAATAACATATTTGAAATAATAAGAGGATAAGGTAGGGCTTCAATATCCACCACTAATCATACTCCGTTAAGAACGCGATATGCGCAATGTTACAAACCATATTGAGATACTCACTGTTTGTCAGCCTAAGAGCATGGTATCTACTCCAAAAGCTATTGATTTTCCTAAGCAACGAATCAGGTATGCTATCTACTTTGACCATTTTCTTTCTCAAATGATTTAGCTAAGTTGTTTTTCAAAAAAACATAAATCTATAGAAATCGACAAACACACTAAAACCTATAACATGGTATCTATTTCGGTCTTTCATGTTAATCATTCTAAGAACCTGCAATTGGTTCTTTCGTCATTCTATTAGGCCCAGGAGTCGGTCATCCAAATTGACCTAAATAACAATCTCCTTATGTTATATGTTTGGAATATAGGTGCAAAAACAAAATTTGCGCAGTGGAAAAATTAATCTATTCTCTAACCAAAATCAACTCTAGAAGAACATGCAAAGAACAATGCTATTTAAAATTAAACTAGCAAGAACATAAAATTACTTACTTGCAAACTAGGGTCACGCCTTGGCTTTTGAACAACGAATCCAAGCTGCTCCAAGAACATCAAGAACACCTTCATGAACACCAACAGATCTTCTCACCAATGATTAGAAATAACCAAGAGTGTGAGCTCTTTCTAGCTCTTCAAATCTTAAACTTTGTTCCTTTAAGAATTAATTCAATAGAACTTTAATTTTTAGCAAAGGCTAAAGAATTATTATTTTGGAGTAGATGAGTGATTTGCTAGAGCTACAGGCACCTCTATTTATATTGAGACTATAAAATAGCAATGAGAGACTAGTGTATAGTAGTTAGGAGGCTAGGGTTTTAAAAAACCCTTGCTCACTTATAAAATCACGGCCAAGCTAGGGTTTAGCAACCCTAGCCCATGCCATCCCACTTACTCTCCTTGGGCTTGGGTTTTATTTCAAGCCCAGTCTCTTATGTATCTATGTACAGTTTTTCCTTTGGCCCATATTTTAATAAATTAAAACAACCTACTTATTATTTAAATAAGCTCATTTCTTAATTAATTTAAAATAGCTTGCCAAATAATTAAGCCCATGTTTAATAAATTAAAAAAACTTGCTTAATAAATAAATAAGCTCATTTTTTAATAAATTAAAATAACCCGCTTAATAAATAAATAAGCCCATGTTTTAATAAATTAAAACAACCCGCTTAATAAATAAATAAAAGCCTGTCTTTGATTAATTTACAATAGCTTGATGATGAGCCTGAAGGGAATAATATTTTTTGGCTTAAATAGTATCTAACTATCCAAAATCACTATTTAATTATAATTAATACCACTAAATAATTGTAACNAATAGCTTGCCAAATAATTAAGCCCATATTTAATAATTAAAACAACTTGCTTAATAAATAAATAAGCTCATGTTTTAATAAATTAAAATAACCTGCTTAATAAATAAATAAGCTCATGTTTTAATAAATTAAAACCACCCGCTTAATAAATAAATAAAAGCTTGTCTTCAATTAATTTACAATAGCTTAATGAGGGGCTTGAAGGGAATAATATTTTTTGGCTTAAATAGTATCTGACTATCCCAAGTCACTATTTAATTATAATTAATACCACTAAATAATTGTAACTAAACTCAATAAAATATTATTAATTAAATCAACAAAGTTCCGTTTGACTAACTTACGGTTGAATATGATTCCTTCATGAAATCCTTCGTAGACGAATTAGGACTCTGATACTGTCACACTAAATTCTCTACTTCTTATTCCTTAAGCACCCGATTCTTATCCTTATTATTCTCGCTCCTGTGAATACTTCATTCACTAGATAATCTATTTTGGAATACTCTATCCAAAATGCTCTGGTCAGAGACTGAGAATAATCCCGTATAAAATCTTATTCAATGGGAGATTTCTTGTCCTTTTCCACTTAAAAGGATTTGGATTCTCTATTGAGAAAAACTCTGGTCACGATGCTACATGTGATCACCCAATCACAAACACCATGTTGACCTCATACTGCTGAAGGCCTTAGTTTACAATGTGTCAAAGTTAAAGACATTTCACATCTGAGTTTGCTTTTCTCTCAAGATTTAGAATAACGAGTATAAGTAGTCTGAGAGTTATTATCTTTTCCTAGGGACAGTATTTTTCTGAAAAGACAACTCCCGATTCGTTCAGTGTATACCATCTTATACACCTACACATCAACCCGAAGTATACACTTCGCCTAATTAAGGTAAATCATACAATCGATGCGTAACAATCGTCCTAATGGAATGTCCAATTCCATTATGACTACGAACAAATGATTTCGGAATACAAGGCTTATGGTCTTAGACCTTGTGTAACAAAACCTTACTCACACCCATAGACCATATTCAATGCATTCCCTAAATCTTTCATATTGGGATAATCATAAAAAATCATACAAAAGATTATATTTCATATGCTCATTTATTCAATCAATGAATAATAATAATCATTCATAAAATAACTACTATAAACTCTTAATGTCAACATGTAAATAATTTGAGATTTAGAGCATAATCCCCAACATTATATGCATATGATGATCAGGCAAATACATAACTCATATGAAGAATGAAAAAAAATCTGAAATTAATCAATTAAACATCAAAACATGAATTGTAGCAAGGCAAATCGAATCCTTAAGAAGACATGATTAGGGCTTTAATCGAGCTCTAACTAAAATATTAGTTACACATAATTCGGATGAAATTCATCATCATAACAAAGTAATAAGGAAAAACAACAATAGAAAAAGAACTTGAAAACTCCTTTGATGCAACCTCTGATTCTTCTCCCAAAGCTTTTGTATTTGTTTTGAACAATTACATAGTATATTTATAGAGTTTTAGCAAAACCCTAGTCGATTTCGTATAGCCCACAACTTTAATCCCGCATTAAACTTGGAATATTTCTTTCATTTTCTGGTTCTACCGACATGTCTATTGTATCGCACGAATGCGCTCGAGCCTTTTGTAAGGTGCGCTCAAGCTCCTTCCTTCAGTGCTGCGCTCAAGCCTCAGTAATTTGAGCTTAAGCCCTATTTCTTCAGTTTTTCACCAAAATGTATTGTAAGCTGGGAACTTGATAGAATTGATTTTTTTTTTCTTATAGACCCTGAAAAATAAAGGAAAATACAAACAACAAAAAACAACACACTATAACAAAACTAAGAGATTAACGTATGTGAATTAAAGGGTTTGAATGTGAAAAATTCAGCACATATCAGTGACTCAAAGGATGACAAAAAATCAACGTGACTTGTGACCGCTGCAATTCCCTTAAATGCTTGATATTTTGGGGAATCGCGTCGTGCGGACCGTTGCTTGAGGGAGTCCACAACCGGGCACTTCTCCAGTCAAGAACATTAGGTAAATCGAGAATGCTCGAATGACCGTTTGGCATTTATTTTTCCCAACAATCCCAAATATATATTATAGTATATAGTGTTTGTGTACAAATATTGAGTGAGTAGTTTGATATAACATAACTTGATCTAAACATATAAGTTTAAGCTTTGAGGTTAAGTTGGTGTACGGACATATTATGTCAAACACCATAATTATGGAGACTCCTTAATGTCTTAACTATCAACTCTCACAAACCCAAGATCCCAATAAGTGGTATGAGCACTCATGTTGCGTGTTACAATATGATTGTCAAGCATAAAAATCTTTTCATTCTAATAATAAAATTACGCTTAAACTCATAGGTTTAAGTTTTTAAGGTTAAGGTAATGTTCTAACATGTTATATTAAGACTATACTTGAAACTTTTTTCAGATATTTATCTCCCCAACAGGTCATATGTAATCGTAATGTATGATAAGGTGCTTCGTTCGGTTTTTTTTTTTTTTTTTTTAAGCATACAGCAAGGGAAGAGGGGAGGGGAAATTACAATATAACAAATACAAAATGGCTGAGCAACCCAACAATAAGCCTTAAAACAACCATCAGTGGGATAAGCACAAAATAAGATCAATTGTGCCAAGTGAAGGACACGACCCTATACATTCTTGGCACAAATGCCAAGAAAAAAATTTGGCTGCCTTAACTGGTGGTTTGAGTCAAGAGAAAGGGCTTGCATCTCAAAAGATCCCTCAACTCTTTCAAGAGGCATGAGAAGGGGCACAAACCTTAAAAGGTCCCTCAACCCATCTTGAATCTCCACTATGAAACTATTGGCGCAGCAGGAGGAATGACACTGATAGAGGTCGGAACAGTTCCACTAGCGGAAGGCACCAATTCGGTGTCCGGAAGACACCTCAAAATCATCTGCAATCGAAAAATGAGACACCATAGGCAAAAACAATAGCCCAACTACAAAGATTTGGCATGGGAGAGAGCAGGGAGCCAAAGACCAAAGGTATGAGCATCAAATCTCTAGGGATGGTGGTGACGTGTACACCACATGCTACACGCACGGAGACTGAGAAGCTGAGGCAAAGCGGAGAGTGCAGGAGAATGGGTTTGTGGAGTGCTTGCACAGTGGAGGAAGGCAGAATGAAGCAAATCAGACTCCCAAGTTGTAGAGTCGTTACACGTGTATAGATGAGTTAAGTTGTAAGCATTGATAACTCCTATAATAAAGCGTTAAAAACTTGGAAGAGCTTAAAAAGCCTGAATTTTAACCCTCTAGTCAATGTGGAAGTTGACTTATGCTATAAGCAGCGGTGCGCAGAACTAGGGTTTTAGGTTTGGGGTAAAGCTAAAAAAATAAAAAATAAAATAAAATAAAATAAAAAATTGAGAAGGCTTCAGGGGGCTGCTGAAGCCCTCCCAAGCCTATGTAGTTTCGCCTCTGTTTATAAAGGTAGATTGTTGGAGTATATTACTCCAAATGTAGGTGGTTATGTATCAAATGAACAAAGTTTTCCTCCAAATTAGGTTGAAGGAATCTCCTTCAACTCATTCTATAAAAATGACATGTGTTCCTTTAACATATGAGATGCACATGTGTTTTTTAATAGTAGGAGCAAAGTTGAAATTTTTTTTATTAAAACAACATGTACATCTCATATGCTATTAAAAAAATAAACGCATGTCATTTTTATAGACTAGATTAAAGGAAATTCCTTTAACCCGGTTTGAAGGAAAATTCTATCCGTATCAAATCAAGTATTCATCTCGTGAGTGAATGATAATATAGCATGAAAGTGGGTCCAAAGTAACAATAGGTTTATTTATTTATTTTGATTAAGTGATGTACGCAACATATATATGTTTTGAAGATTTCACTTTGAAACCTTCTCACATAGAAGTATGGTCATAAGGACTAAATTAAAGCTAGTCTCAGTGTAGATCATAAGTAGAGTATATATGCTAGTATAATAGGAAGTATAATGTATGTAGACCTAAATAGCAATCACTATTGGTATGCTTATCTCTTTAATAATATTGTTAGGATATATGGTAAATATATTTTCCGTATATTCTATATTTTGGTGATTTTGTAATATTCTCTATTTAGGGTTAATTGTAATCAAATCTTTCATATACCTTATAAATAGGGACCTTTATATTGTAGACAAATATCAAGTTAATGAGACACAAGAAATTACGGGTGGTGTTGAAATAGATGCAGAATATAAAATATAGAGAAATAGTAGCGGAAATAAGAGAGATAATGAGACACAAGAAATTACGGGTGGTTCGGTATTAGACACCTACATTTACCCCTCGAAAAGGCCCTTAAAATTACATTGTACTCATTAACTTAATATTTGTTTACAATACAAAGGCCTCTATTTATAAGATATATGGTAAATATAAGTATGATAATCAAATCTCGGAGATTTGATAATTTAATCAAATCTCGGAGATTTGGAGATTTGATAATCAAATCTTGGAGATTTGATTATCAAATCTCCAAATCTTGAAATCTCTGAGATTTTGATTAATCAAATCTCCAAGATTTTGATTAATCAAATCTCCGATCAAAATCTCGGAGACGAGATTTTGATTAATCAAATCTCCGAGATTTTGATTATCAAATCTCCAAATCTCGGAGGTTTTGATTAATCAAAACCCCCCGAGGTTTTGATTCGGAGGTTTTGATATAATCAAAACTTTTGATCCGAGCTTTTGATTAATCAAAACCTTGGCAAAACCTCCGAGCTTTTGATTTATCAAAACCTCAGAAATTTGATAATCAAATCTCCTCAAAACTCCGAAATTTAATTATAATCGATCATAAATAGAAAATATTACAAAATCATCAAAATATAGAATATACGAAAAATATATTTTTCATATATCCTATCAAATATCAAGAGTGAAAGACCTTCTCTTTCATTTGTTGACCTCAATAGTATGCCTATTTTCTTAGTGCGTCATGTGCAGAAAACCGCATGTGGGTCTACGTGATCAATCAAAAGAATGGAATATGTGCGTTGTGGGGGAAATTCTACATGGAAAAGAACTGCAAGTTTCTTTTGTTATTCTCTCTCATCACTTTACTCCCAGAATTATTCTCTCTCTTCACGTTTTCCCTCTCTCGCTTGCCCCTCTCTCTCTCTCTCTCTCAATGATGAGTCTAAGTTTCAATTCCATTTTCATGGGTTTGATCAGCCATGGAAACTTACCTCTCAATTCCTTCAATGCTTGTAGTAATTTGCTCTTTCTTTAACCCTGTGAAAGTTTATGACTTTGGTTCTGACTGATCAAACCCCTCGAGGAAGAACTTCCAATAAACAAAAAACAAAAACCTCGAGGAAGAAAGACAAGAAGCTTTCTTTTGTCACGCTTGTCTAGTTGTCTCACACTCGAAGACCCGTAGAATATATATAATGTCCATGGGATTGTTCTGAGAGATGACGACTTACCCTTGATTGTTGGTACAGCCTTACAGGAATGCCCCTGCTGCGGAATCTAATTTATCAACCTCCATTGAAGCCCAGGAGAGAGAGAGGGAAGTTATGGAAATGTGAAGAGAGAGAATAATTCTCGAAGTAAAGTGAAGAGAACGAATAAGAGGCTTTTTTGAAAATATCTTCACTTTCCGAATCCAACCCACGGTGGCCTAGGGTCTAGTTCTAAACTCAGCTTTAGGTTTTTTTATTTTTTATTTTTTGACATTTTTTGTTTTTGTTTTTTAATTTTCAATTTTTTAATTAAGGATAAATTATTTTTTAAAATTTTTTTACAAAAGTATAAAAAACATTTCACGTATTTAACGGTTTGATTTAATACTAAACTCTAACAGTATGAATGAAATTAAAAGAATTCGTGCTATACGTTCGTCAAAGCACGTCCATATACCTTCAATTTTGTGAGGGTATGCAAAAAAAAATTTTGTGAGGGAATGCAAACACTAGATGTTCACTTAAGCAAACATCTAGTTCTACTCAATTAAAAGAGACTAAACATAAGTATTAATATTACAAATTTTTAAATTTTAAACTTACAATTGAAACCGTTGATACTTCTTTCCAAAGTTTTTGTAACAAGACTACAATATGTGGTTTAAGCGGATGTCTATTTCTATTCAATTAAAAGAGACTAAACATAAGTACTGATATTACAAATTTTTTAATTTCAAACTTACGATTGAAACCGATGATACTTCTTTCCAAAATTTTTGTAACAAGACCACAATGTGGGGGTTCACTTTTCTTTTTCATGCAGACAAATAGTGACTTATAAAACGAAATTATTCTCAAGCCACTTGTTTGATTATCTGAGTCCAAGTGGACTATAATAATTAATAGAAAAATATTAGGCTTGTAAAATTTTTTATAAAAAAAAAAAGTAAATTTTACAAAATGATGTGGTCTAATATGATTCGATTTTTCAAAATTTAGATTTATTTCTTTTTCAATTATGTTGTGTCACTTCACTTTGTAAGAGTTTTTTTCAATAAAAAAATTTGCAAGCCTAACATTCATCATAATAATAATAATAAAAAATAGTTTGAAAGCTATTGGAGATTTTGTACCTATCAAAAAAATAAGAATAATGTTATTCTTCACATTAAAGGTGTACAAGCAGGGGTCATTAACTGCTAATAATGCTAATAACTGTAACCATATAATTACATAATAGTTAACAATTTTAAGATTAGACGAAAGTAATAATAACCGCTAATCACTTTATATATTATTATATATATTATATACAATTAAAAATAATAAAACCACGCTTTGGTATAGGGTTTGAGGGTCTTCTTGGTCTTCATCCCTCACTTTCTTTTCTCTCTTTCAATTATATCTTCCGAGCCTGTTAATGGAATTAAGTATTTTTGTATGGTAAAAAAGTCTCTGTCTCCCTCTTCTTGGTTTTTGGGGTTTCAGATACAACGAGATAAAAATGAGTCATCTTCAATTTGGCGTAGACCCTTTTTTAACGTATATTGCTCACATAAAACTAGCTTCTTGCAAGTTTTTAATATATAGTAGGAATCGATGTTGTGAGGGAGAATTGGAAGAAAAATATAAATTTCAAAGGCATGGGACCGGTTAATGGTTGGTTTTTGGCCTTTAATAGCCGCATAACCACCAATTAGCAGTTAATTTCAACCTGCCGTGATGGGATAGTTGTGGTTACTTAAAAACGATAATCATCTAAAGTAAGATGGGGCGGTTGATGTAGAAGGGCAGTTGTGCTTGTACACCCTTACTACACACCTATATCACATCGACTAATAAAACTATTTAAATTGTTTATTAAGAGAGGCACTTTAAAAAAAATAAATAAATAAAAAAAGTCATGCCACAAACAAATGAATGTCAATAATAGTATTAAAATTAAAAAAAATTGTACAGTATTTTGGGCCTCACATCATTACACGAACGAACTATCTACTGTTGTCCTAAGAGGAAGAGCGCATGAAAATGGTCACTTTTGGCTGGCGTGCATACTTTTCTTATAAGGTATTGATTTCATTTCACCTTGTAAGCGAACCACCAGTACCCTCAAATAATGACTGCAAACTCATGGTGTTTTCTTGTTGAAACAAAGTTGGAGGTCACTCAGCATTGTAGTGCCCACAACAAAAAGTGTGGAACATACCAAAACGTGTA
>FXXK01001754.1:0-74742 GCA_900184695.1 Betula pendula | reverse complement strand
TCCTCCACAATAAACATTATAATTATACTACAAAGTATAGTTTTAGGTTTTAAATATATATTTTTTAAAAAATTCTATTTTTAGTAATAGTATTTAAACCCGTTACTCGGTTATAACGAATTTTTCCATATGCTTGATAACTGGAATCGCCAACCGCCTAGGCGGTTATCTGGTAGGTTATTGTTCGATATATTATGTTATTCCATTTATCTTAGTGTAATACATCATCTTGTTATGTACCATTCTAACCAAAGCACTTGGTCAATCACAAGTTGCTTTTCTTCTTGGTAAAAAAACATGGACACTCCAAACCTGTGAAGAGAAGAGAAGAGGCGGGGAGGATATCCTCCCATTCTATTTCCTAATTCCAAACTCATCATACCGCATAAGGAAGACATGGGCTAGTCCGTTTAACATCTGTCTAGGTTCCATATCTGGACCATACTAATCAATTTTAATTGCAAGGACATGTTTTCATCTGCTTCTCTCATTAGAGAGAAGTAAACTCAACTTCTTCTCTAAAAAGTAGAAGCTCCTTGTAACACCTCAGACATTTAGCTAACTTCGTATTAAAATTCATAGTTCGTCCTGTTAAGCTTTAATTTCAATTAAGACTTAGAGATATCTCTTTTGTCCAGATTGAGAGAAGAATATGTAAACAGCTGGCTTTGAGAATACCTTATATACAAGTTTATTCATTGAGAAAGAATAAACTGGAGATAGATACTCCACTAGTGGCGTTCAAAACAATTAACTGGTCAACATTTTGAATTTACTATTTTAACCTTTATCAGAATATACAAGGAATAGTTGATCTGAGGCATAAATAAAATAAATTCTAACATAATAAACAATAGGCAGAAGAGCTTTTATATCTAAAAGAATTAAGTCTGAATGACAATCACTGTTTGTCTCTTGATACCATAAATTGATGCGAATCCTAACTTGATCAAACTCCTAAAAGGTTACAAAATGTAAGAAGTATTTTACGGGAATAAAATAACTGAATTTAAGTCGGTCTTACTTAGTAAACAGTTATTTTGAAAGATGTGAGGTATAAAAATTAATAAAAAGGTGTTATGAATTATACATGATAATTTTCTCAAAATGACAAGGTCTAATCTCTAATATTATGTGTCCTTTAACAAAAAATTGTGTTTAATCTTTAAAAAGAATTGAGCATTAACCTTGACTGATTCAAACACTTACTATTTAAAATGTAAAAAAGAAATGCTTATAATACCATATATAGTATATATAACAATATGGTCTATTGTGAGACATTGCTTACCACTCAGATAGGGTTAGCGCGTCCAAAGAAAGGTCTGGAATAATTTCATTGCCCTTGACCTTCCACGAACGTCCGTCTTACACTAACAACCGATCGAGTCCTGACCCCACACTGGACTAATTAGAACCGTTAACTGGTGACCCACTAAGAATGTGCGCTGTCACACAACTAAAACAATGGATCTAAGGCCCTTTCAATAACATAAACTCTATTTGGACTAATAGATTAACCTGTAATACATAATAAACCGTATGGTTCAATTATTTTGTTACGGAACCAGTGCACCATGTCATAACGTGTAAGTATTATTCATTATTTCAAAAATAAAGGAATATATAACAAATAGCACTCGTCATAAAAATGGTAAGCTTAAAATAACGTGCTCAGTCATTTGACATATGGCATCTCAAAAATCGAGGTTTCATTACCAGTTAAAATACTTAACTCGATTGCTCATTCGATCTTCAAAATCTTATAACCCCTCGTTAATTGTAAATAACGCCGACAATATTTTAAAATATAATGTCTTACTATTGTGAATCATGTGTGTTCTTTTCTTACAACCCATAATTGTGGCATCTCTGGTCACCTCAAGAAGTTTGACCGATTATCCAATGTTGATCTAAAGAACGAACGTTGATCAAGAACAGATGGTACGTTTTAGATGGCATTAGAATGGATCAACTGTTCTAAAAAACTTCTACAAACCTATCTACAAACTATTTTAAGATGTAGAACATCACCAGATAATCATACCAACGTTTAAAGAACGTAAGAAATATTTTTTAAAGAGGTGAACACAACTTTTAAAAAAAAGTATTTTGAATAAGTTAAATATAAAAGCTTTTAAATCATCAGACATAGTTTTGTGCAATCATAAACATGAACATAGCTTGTATAAAATGAAATTTACATAGTAAGAAAAGGAGTTTAGGAAATTACCTATTGATGAAGCATATCTTTCAATTGGTACCTCCTAAAAAAAAAAAGTAGACCTCTTTCGTAAATTCTAAATCGCTAACAATGGTCCTCTAAGTACTTTGGTCCAGTTTCTATGGGGTATTAAACTAGGGGTATGGTGAAAATTATTAGGGAAATGGGCGGGAGATTGATTCCCTATTGAAAAGTCCATTTCTGGGAATGACTTGAACTTTGATACACTATATCGAATATTTGATCTATTTATATCAGGGAACTAGGGTTTCCCATAAACGTTTGATGAAGATATCGATGTTTGAATCAAAAGATACATTGAACCGTTACCATAAAGTTATCGAAGTTTAATGTTCGTACTGACAACCTTCTTGAGCATATGTAAGAACGATGATTGTACTCTCCAAAGATCAAGCGTTTGATGTCACGATTTTTGATAAAATCTATTTAACATGCTTTATAATAATGGGAGAAGTGTTTTTAATCAAAAATTTATTATGAAAAATACTTTAAATATTTTGGGATAGTTAATTGTCTCTCCTCCTTTTTGAGGTTCCCGCTGCCCCTACGGTGTCAAAGGGAGGAGGTTTGGGTTTCTCCTCCCACCTCCCTTCTCCAAATTTTCGTTATTCTTGGTTCCTTTCTTCTCCTCTCTTAGTTTCTTTTTTTTCCTTCTACTTTTTTGCTGCCCAACTACTGCTACGCCGTTCCACTCCTCGCCTCCATTCTCAAGCCACTCAACTCGCCATGCTCAGCTTTGTCGGCCTCTTTCAACGTCCTCCTGTGTGACCGTTCCCCGGTCGCCATTTGCACTTGTGAGAGTTCTGAAGCAATATCTAGAGTTTTTCCAACCAGATCTGGCTCTTCCACCACTTTCCCCTATCGACGCGCCTCTCACTGCCCTCTCCGACCTCTCCGTCACCCTACACGTGCTGGAGTGGGTTTGCATGCGCCTCCCTGTCGCCAATCTCCATCACCGTTGCAACTTTTGTTGGGTCCTTTGTTATTTTTTTGTGTTATCTTCTCTGTGTTGTTATGTATTTTTTCTACTTTTTGTTTTTGTGCTTTTGTTGGTTCTTATTCCTGCTCCTTTTGAGTGCATTGATCTTGAAGTGGAGATTTATTTTGTAACCAGAGTCCATAACTTATCGATAGATCCTGAATGCGTTTTCTCATGCCTCTTCCTCAATAACTCTTCATTGGAGTTGATTGGTTAGTTTGCTTGTGGGGTCTCGGGAAAGGTCTAGGCCTTTTTTCCGAGCTTTTGCCATTTGATTACCTGCTTTTTACACAGCCCTTACATTAGGACCGTTTAATCGTTTCTTAGGGGAATCATTTATGGACCAAGATTTCCTAGTTATTGTTCCTGTTCCTTATGTTATACATTGTTTTTTTCTCCATTTAATAAGTATTGTTGGGGAGCTCACCCCCTCTTAGTTGGATCCCATGAAGCCCTCTTTTTTCCCATTTTTAATTAAAAAAGAATGCAAACGATGTTTTGAATTTGTGTGGAAAAGATGTTTGATCCATATAAACACTGTCGTGAACGAACAATGTGAAAAAAAAAAAAAAAAATTGTGCTATATTCCATCTTTTTTCATCATTTTCCTTCTCTCTATGATCTTTCTTCATAAATTTTACAACCTAAATGGATAACTGATCGAGATTATTTAGTCTTATTGAAATTTTAATAATTATTAAAGGAACAAATGAAGAAGTATACAAAAATGTTCATAATGGTATACCTCAAAGTTCCCCCAAATCGAGAAAATTGCAAAACAGGAGGCTTTTAGGTTCCACGAAATAAATTTGATGGCAACTGGCCAAGGACTTAAAAGTGAAGGGGTAAAATGCATAATAAATTTTTGGTATAAATACTTTTTTGAAATTTTCATTTTTTTTTTATTAATTATTTGAAATGAGTATATGGTGTATTCCAAATTCTTAAGGAACTAGTTCTTGGTTTGCGAAATAGTATTCCATTAGAAAAAGGGAATAGTTTATTCCTAGGAAGTGAAGTTGGGTGGAATGTTAATAGTTATTCCTTATTCTTTGGTTTGGTAACAACATATATGCTTTAACTAAGAATTGAATTAAAATTAATCAAAAAACCTCTCACTTTTTTATATATTTTTTTTAACTCAGATTTTTTTTTTTTTTTTTTTTTAAAAAAAAATAGTAAAGACCACCAGGGTGCCGAGGCAACACCATTGGGGTGGGTCGCCAACCCACCTGATGGGAACGCAGGGGTGGTCGCACCACCCTGGCGACCCCCTTGGTGGGTCGCCGTGCGTGGTGCGGACCACCCCCGGTTGAATTTCGGGGGGGTGCCTTGGCCGACCTCGATGGAGCAAATTGGGGTGGCCTGGCCACCCCCGAGTCGCCATGGGAGATGGCGTGGCACCCACGGCGTCTGGGTCGGCCGCGACCACCCCTGGGGTGCTCGGGGGTTCGCGGCCACCCCCCTATGCCAATCGGGGGGTGGCTGGCCTCCCCCGATACTCATCAGGGGTGGCCAAGGCCACAAACTTCCGCCGGAGGGTGGTGCGACCACCCCAGCATTCCACAGTGGTGCCACCCTACGACTAACGTGTTGAATTTTAATTTTTTTTTTTTTTTTGAATTTAAGATGAAATATATATATATATAATATATATTTTAACTTTTGGGCAAGATGTTGTCAATTTCCGTAAGGATAGCTATTCCTTTCATTTTTAAAGGGATAGCTATTCTCTTCGTAAGGGGAATAAGTATGTCCGTTGGAATACCCTTATTCCTTGAGCATAAGCCCTTTACCAAATAAAAGATTGATATTCCATAGAATAGCTCATTCCATTCAAGGGGTCTATCTGCAAACCAAACGAGACCTTGTGTTTTTTGCCGTCCATTATTTTTGAATCTGTTGGTGCTAATTAATAAAATATTATATTATTATTAATTTTTATCTAAAACTAAAAATAATTAAACTAAAAAACTAAAATCTTAAAAAAAAATAGAAAACTTGAATTATTAAAAAAAAAATTAAAAGAGAGTAGTGCTAAGCCACCCTTTTTAGCCAACAGGAGTGGTTCGGTTATTCTCTTAATTTTATTTTATTGTATTGTTTAAAGTGGAGGGGTAGCGGAATCACCCACTGAAGGCCCTCACATGGTTTTTTTTTTTTTAAAAAAAAAATTTAATTAGTTTTATTTTAGCGTTTTTTTTTTTTTTTTTTTTTTAAGATTTAAGTCTTTAGTTTTATTTATTTAATTAAAAAATAGAAAATAATATCTTATTAATTGGGACTAACAGTGTATAATAAAAATAGAGAAGAAGAAATTTTATGAGGGGATTGATTTAAAATTTACGGATATCAAAGACCCTTTCAAAATTAAAAGGAAAAAAATCGATTTTAAATGATATATTTATCAAAGATTTTTCGTACATTTATTAAAAAGTAAAAGCTGATTCTGCTTTCCATTCAAAGCCTAGTGCCAAAAATAAAATAAAATAAAATAAAATGGCAGCAATATTGAGATGATCTCTAACAAAAAGTTGCCTGGTCAAAAAAAAAAAAAAAAAAAAACAAAACAAAAGAAAAGAAAAAGAAAAAAAGTTGCCTGCTAAGTGCTAAGCGAGAAAATCGCGCAATTATTAGAAGACAACTAGGGGCATGTCACTTTTGAGTGCTTCAGTAGACAAAGAGGATTTGGCCCCTTTATTGGGTGTCCGTGTCGCTTTCCCCATTCTCTCTCTCTCTCACATTTGCCATGATTATGACTTGGTGCTCTGTTTTAGTTGTTTCGTTTATTATTGCTGTCAGTTTTTTTTTTTCTTTGTATATTCTTTTTTTGGCTCAATAAATAAAAGAAAAAAAAAAGAAAAAATTGAAGGATGTTTGAGGGGTATGATATCCCACTAGCTCCACTAAAATCCACTTGTCTCCTTTCCAAAAACGTACATCCAACCAAGAGGAATGATTCTTGGCCCTGTTTGGCACGTATTCTACTCTTTGGGGGTGATTCCACTGTAAGCATGATGTGATTGTTAAGATGAAATGTTTTGTATGGCCATACAAAACATTTCATCTTAACAATCACATCATGCTACAGTGGAATCACCCCCAAAGAGTAGAATACGTTGCCAAACAGGGCCAAGAATCATTCCTCTTGGTTGGATGTACGTTTTTGGGAAAGGAGAAAGTGGATTTTAGTGGAGCTAGTGGGATATCATACCCCTCAAACATCCTTCAATTTTTTCTTTTTTTTTTCTTTTTTATTGAGCCAAAAAAAAGAATTACAAAGAAAAAAAAAAAAAAACTGACAGCAATAATAAACGAAACAACTAAAACAGAGCACCAAGTCATATCATGGGCAAATGTGAGAGAGAGAGAGAATGGGGAAAGCGACACGGACACCCAATTAAGAGGCAAATCCTCTTTGTCTAGCCTGAAGCACCTCAAAAGTGACATGCCCCTAGTGTCTTCTATAATTGGCGCGATTTCTCGCTTAGCACTTAGCAGCAACTTTTTCTTCTTTCCTTTTCTTTTGTTTTGTTTTTTTTTTTTTTGACCAGGCAACTTTTTGTTAGAGATCATCTCAATATTGCTGCCATTTTATTTTATTTTATTTTATTTTTGGCACTAGGCTTTGAATGGAAAGCAGAATCAGCTTTTACTTTTTAATAAATGTACGAAAAATCTTTGGATAAATATATCATTTAAAATCGATTTTTTTCCTTTTAATTTTGAAAGGGTCTTTGAATATCCGTAAATTTTAAATCAATCCCCTCATAAAATTTTCTTCCTCTATTTTTATTATACACTGTTAGTCCCAATTAATAAGATATTATTTTTCTATTTTTTAATTAATAAATAAAACTAAAAGACTTAAATCTTAAAAAAAAAAAACGCTAAAACTAAAACTAATTAATTTTTTTTTTTTAAGGAAAAAAAAAAAACCATGTGAGGGCCTTCAGGGGGTGATTCCACTACCCCCTCATTTAAACAATACAATAAAATAAAATTAAGAGAATAACCGAACCACTCCTGTTGGCTAAAAGGGTGGCTTAGCTACTCTCTTAATTTTTTTTTTTAATTAATTCAAGTTTTCTATTTTTTTTTTAAGATTTTAGTTTTTTAGTTTATTATTTTTAGTTTTAGATAAAAATTAATAATAATATAATATTTTATTAATTAGCACCAACAGATTCAAAAATAATGGACGGCAAAAACACATAAGGATTTGCGAATACCCATATACTCGATTTTCAAAATTAATAAAAAAAAATGAACAATTTCAAATAATGTATTTATCCAAAAATTTATTATGCATTTACCCTTCACTTTAAGTCTCTTGCCAGTTGCCATCAATTATTTCGTGGAACTAAAAGCCTCCTTTTTGCAATTTTCTCGATTTTGGGGGGAACTTTGAGGATAACCATTATGAACATTTTTGTATACTTCTCTTTTTACCTTTAATAATTAATTAAAATTTCAATAATGACTAAATAAACTCGTATCAGTTATCTCATTTAGTTGTAAATTTATGAAGAAAATCATAGAGGAGAAGGAAAATGATGAACAAAAGATGGAAAATATAGCACAATTTTTTTTTTTTTTCACATTGGTTCGTTACACGAAAGTGTTTATATGCATCGTGTTTACCACACAAATTCAAACATGTTTGCATTTTTTTTTAATTAAAATGGGAAAAAAGAGGGCTTCATGGGATCCAACTAAGAGGGGGTGAGCTTCCCAACAATATACTTAAATGGAAAAAAACAATGTTAAATAAGGAACAGGAACAATAACTAGGAAATTGGTCCATAAATGATTCCCTAAGAAACCATCTATAACCCGGTCCTATGTAAGGACTGTTAAAAAGCGGTAATCAAAGGCAAAGAAGCTCCGAAAAAGGCCTAGACCTTTCCCGAGACCCCACAAGCAAACTACATCAACTCCAATGAAGAAGTTATTGAGGGAGAGGCAGTGCAGAAACGCATTCAGGATCTATCGATAAGTTATGGACTCTGGTTACAAAATAAATCTCCACTTCAAGATCATGCCTCAAAGGAGCAGGGAGATAAGAACCCAACAAAAGCCACAAAAACAAAAAAGTAGAAAAACTACATAAATACAACAGAGAAATAACAGCAAAAAAATAACAAAAGACCCAACAAAAGTTGCAACGGTGATGGAGATTGGCGACAGGGAGGCGCATGCAAACCACACTCCAGCACGTGTAGGGTGGACGGAGAGGTCGGAGAGGGCAGTGGAGAGGCGCGTCGATAGGGGAAAGTGGTGGAAGATGCCAGATCTGGTTTGGAAAAACCTAGATATGGTCTTCAGAACTCTCCCAAGTGCAAATTGGCGATGGGGAACGGCGCATATACAGAGGACGTTGGAATAGAGGCCGACAAGGCGGAGCATGGCGTGGTTGAGTGGTTGAGATGGAGGCGAAGGCAGTGGACGGCGTAGCAGTAGTTGGGCAGCAAAATAGTAGAAGGAAAAAAAAAAACGAGGGAGGAGAAGGGAAAGGAACCAAGGGAAAACGAAATGGGAGAAGGGAGGTGGGAGGAGAACTAAACCTCCTCCCTTGGGACAACCGTAGTGGGCAGCGGGGAACCTCATAAAGGAGGAGAGAAATGTAATATCCCAAAATATTTAAAAGCTATTTTTCATAATATTTGATTAAAAACACTCTCTCATTATTATAAAGCATTTAAATAGCATTTTATTCAAAAATTGTGACAATCAAACGTTTGATCTTGGAGAGTACAATCATGTTCTCTACATATGCTCAAAAGGTGTCAGTACGAACATTAAACGTTCGATACTTTTATGGAACGTTCAATGTACTTTGATCAAACATTCGATATCTTCATCAAACGTTTAATGGGAAACCCTAGATTCCCTGATATAAATAGATCAAATGTTCGATATAGTGTATCAAACGTTCAATCATTTCCAGAAATGGACTTTTCATAGGGAATCAATCTCCCGCCCATTTCCCTATAATTTTCACCATATCCCTATGTTTAATACCCCATAAACTCGACCAAATACTTAGAGACTCATTTTAGGATTTAGAGATTTAGAAGGAGGTCTCTTTTTTTTTTTTAGGAGGTACCAATTTGAAAAGATTGTCTTCATCAAAGGTAATTTCTAAATCCTTGTTCTTACTTATGTAAATTTCATTTATACAAGCTATGGTTATGTTTATGATTGCAAAACTATGTCTTGATGATTTAAAAGCTTTTATATTTACTTTTCAAAATACTTTTTTTAAAAGTTGTGTTCACCTCTTTAAATAAATATTTTCTACGTTCTTTAACGTTGGTTGATGTTATTGGATGATGTTCTACATCTATAAATAGTTGTAGATAGGTTTGGTAGAAGTTTTTAGACATTCATGCATTCTAGCCATGCATCAAACGTACCACTATTCTTGATCAAACGTTCGTTCTTCAGGATCAAACATTTGATAATCGGGTCAAACTTTTGATGGTGACCAGAGATGCCAAATTATGGGTTGTTAAGAAAAAGAACACACAATGATTCACAATTAGTAAGACATTATATTCTTAACATATTGTCGGGTTATTTTACAATTAACGAGGGGTTATAAGATTTTTGAAGCATCGAATGAGCAATCGAGGTAAGTATTTTAACTGAGTAATGAAACTGCGATTTTTGAGATGCAATATGTCAAATGACTGAGCACGTTATTTTCAAGCTTACCATTTTTATGACGAGATGCTATTTGTTTATATATTCCTTTATTTTTGAATAAATGAATAATACTTACATCGTATGACATGGTTGCACTGTCTCGTAACAAAATAATGACCATAGGTTTATTATTATTACAGGTTAATTCTATAGTCAAATAGAGTTTATGTTATTGAAAGGGCCTTAGATCCATTGGTTTAGTTTGTGACAGCGCACCATTCATTAAGTGGGTCACCAGTTACGGTTTAATTAGTCAGTGTGGGTCGGACTCGATCGGATTGTTAGTGTAAGACGATACGTTCGTGGAATGTCCAGGGCAATGAAATTATTCCAGACGTTCTTTTGGACGCGCTAACCCTATTGAGTGGAAGTAATGTCTCAAATAGACCATATTGTTAATATATAACTATTATATTGTACTATAGAGCATTCTTTTTTACATTTAAATATAAGTGTTTAATCATCAATGTTATGCTCATTCTTTTAAAATTAAACACAATTTTTGTTAAAGGACATAATATTAGAGATTAGACCTGTCATTTGAGAAAATATCATGTATAATTCATAACTACCTTTTTATTAATTTTATACCTCACATCTTTCAAAATAACTTGTTTACTAAGTCAGCCGACTTATTCAGTTATTTTATTCCCGTAAAATACTTCTACATTTTGTAAACCTTTAGGAGTTTGATCAAGTTAGGATTCGCATCAAGATTATGGTATCAGAACAACAGTTATTGTATTCAGACTTAATCTTTTAGATATAAAGCTCTGTGCCTATGTTTAATTATGTTAGAATTATTTATTATGTACTCAGATCAACTATTCCGTTGTATATTCTGATAAAGGTTAAAATAGAAAATTCAAATGGTTACCAGTTAATTGTTTTGAACGCCCTATGGACGTTATACTCCAGTTTATTCTTTCTCAATGAATAAACTTGTATATAAGGTGATTCTCAAGCCAGTGTTTACATATTCTTCTCTCATATGGAGAATAGAGATATCTCTAAGTCTTAATTTGATAATTAAAGCTAAGAGACGAACTATGAATTTAACTACAAGTTAGCTAAATTCTTGAGGTGTTACAAGAAGCTTCTACTTTTTAGAGAGAAGTTGGAGTTTCTCTCTCTAGAGAGAAGCAGATGAAACATGTTTGCAATTACATTGATGAGTATGGTCCAGATATGGAACCTAGATGAATGTTAAACGACTAGCCATTTCATTCCTTATGCGTATGATTGAGTTTGGATATTTAGGAAATAGAATGGAGGATATCCTCCCCCCCTCTCTCTCTCTCTCTCAAGTTGGAGTGTATGTTTTTACCAAGAAGAAAAGCAACTTGTGATTGACCAAGTGCTTTGGTTAGAAGTGGTACAAACAAGATGATTATTAACTACTAATAACTGGATAACTAGATAATCGAAAATAACCGTAACCAGATAACCGTCTAGGCCGGTTGCGATTGCCAGTTATAAGCATTGGAAAAACTTGTTAATAACCGAGTAACGGGTTTAAATATATACTAAAAATAGAATTTTTAAAAAATAATAATTTAAAACCTAAAAAACTATACTTTGTAGTATAATTAATTTTATTGTGGAGGTTTAATTTTTATATTATTTCTATTTTATGGGAGCATATAATAGCTCTAAAAAAAAAAACCCAAAAATTGAGTTTAAAATAGCCTTAAAAATTAAAAGAAAGTCCAATAGACCCATTATTTGAAAACAGGTTAGTAACCGGTTAATAGCAACTGCAACCGATAGGCCAGTTGCGGTTGTGGTTGTTTAAAATTGAATAACCGGGGATCCCAGTTACGGTTTCAGTACCCGATTGTAATTTATAAGGAATAACCGCAACCGCAACTAGTTGTACACCCCTAATTTTGGTGAACAAGTCAGGCTAAGCATATGAGCCCGGCATGTAGTTTCTCCGTACTAAATGGCCATCAATTTTTATATGCTTTCACTACTAAAAAAACCGGTGTTTACCGGTGTTCACCACAAGCATCAATAAAAGTATAATTATTGGCGTTTAAGTCAAATGGCGATAATTTCTCAGCATTTATTTATATATGCAAGTAAATGTAAAATAAAATGGTGGCGTATAATTACAAACATCAAGAAATTTATCAGTGTTTAAATAAAACACTGAAAAGAAATCGACTTTGTGTAAGATTTGATGAAACTGTATCAGCGTTGTTACATAAACGATGTCCGTTATCAGCATTTTTATGTAAACGACGTCATTTCCCCTTGCCCTAGTAACACCTATCATGCCTCAGTCTCACTCTCACGATCCCTTTGCAAGTCCATGATTATCTTTCAAGATTTCTTCTGTAGCGATAAATTGGTAAGTACTTCCACTTATCTTTCAAGATTTCTTCTACAGCGATAAATTGGTAAGTACTTCCACTCCTTCCCTTTACTTTTCAGATGAGCTGTTTAATTATGACATTTCGCTTTACTTTTTAGACTCAACCATATGGATGTTTGTTTGCTCTAGAATGTCATTTGTTCGCCGAAGAACTTTAGGTTTTCATGCAATTGTAAACAAAAATGCTTCTTATGTTCGATTTGATGCAAAGCTTTTTAGTGTTAATTTTATAGGGTTAAGTGACACTTTTATGAACTATGCTATGTATTTAGTAATCTGCTATCAATGAATTGACTTTCTAGTTTCTTTGTGCATGCCATGAGGTATGTGTTGTGAAATCGGTCAAGTACTTTGAAGGTTGTGTTGCTATTTTGTTGTTATTACATACTCTACTGACAATGGTTTTGTGGATTATCGTGCATATTTTCTACTTACATGCATTCATTGTCTCTATTGCTGCATAAATTTGGTGAAAAAACCAAAACAACCTTGTTGTTTTTCATGGATTTATTTGGAAACAGAAAAGGTTGGATATTGTTTTTCATGGATTTATTTGGAAACAGAAAAGATTGGATAATTTTGTGGTTTTGTTTTTCACATACATATGCATATATGTTTCCCTTATGTAGCACATTATTTCATTAGAATCTCATGCAATATGTTCTCATTGTTAAGATTCATACTGTAAAGCCCACTATAGCCCCTGATTTTGCTCTTGACAGCACTCCATCATCCATGTTTTATGCTGGTCAACACATCACAACAGTAGCCCTACCTAGCTCCTATGACTTCAGTTGACTGACACCCATGTTTTATGTAGCAGCTCAAGTCTCTTCCTCTTTCCTTCTTTGTAGTTACATGTTTCTTTTTTTTCTCAGAATACAACTAGGAACGGGGGAGGGGACGAATTCTAAAGGGTGGGACAGCCCAACAACAGACCCCGAAACAACCTGCTCAGTGTAGGTAAACAGAAAATAAAAGAGAATGTGTCAATAAATTGACACGGCCTTATGTCTTGGAATAAAATCCAAGGAAGGTCGCCACTTACGGAGATATTACCACTGTAAGTCCCTACCAAAGTGAGGGCCACAGTAACACAACGAGCACCATTGAGCAAGGACGGACTAGAGTTACCAGAGGAAAGCACCAACAAAAAACACCATAATACAAAAGTCTCCACCAAAAGATCAAACCAACTAAGGGCTTGGAGACGATAACCTAAACAACACAAAGAAAGCAGAAAAAAATACACTGTAAAAACAACAAAAAATGACAAACAGCAATAGCGGCATTAGAGGGTGGTGGAGCTGCAAGCCCGAGAAGCCACGGGCCGGTGAAGGGGATCCACACGCAGGCGCGTGGAGTTCACTAGCAGGAGAGTGAGATTCACGCGTAGGCGCATTAGGGCCACGCACGGACGCGTGATGACCAGATGGAGGCGCTGAAGGGAGCAGCGGGGCGCAGAGAGGTCCAAGAGCATGAAGGTGAGGCACATCTAAGGGCGGAGCTGACGGAAGTTCATAGATCTAGCCTTGAAAATCCTAGATCTATGAACCTCTACAGATCCAGTAAACAACCGACAAGAGTGAACGGAGAAGTGTCAGAGAGCTGCGTTGCGAGGGACAACAAGAGAACCAGAGAAAAAAAACAAGAAAAAATAGTGAGAAACAGAAGAAAAAAGGAAGGGAAGGGAGGAGTATGAAGTCAAGCTCCATAGCTCCTCCCTCGGAAAAGCTCAAGAAGGAGCAAAGAAGTCTCACCATAGCAAGAGACGACAAAGGAAGACTAAGCTTCCAGTGCTTCTCTCTCTTCAAACAAGAGAGAGAAGGAATTAATTACATGTTTCTTTATTTATAGAGTTTTATGTTTTTGTTACTTTAGTTCTCTAAATTCATTGTAAAGTCTAATTTGCCTATATATATATATAACATTCATTGAAAACCAAAACCGATTTCATAAACTGACACTTATGGCTTAATTTCTTTAAGACTAACATGGGATCCTCATGGTAGAGACACATTCGAGATGTCACTAGTGAACTTGTTCTAAATAGAAATGTTTTGCAATTTGTCAATTACTCACATAATAATATCAACAAATGAATATATATATTATTGTGGTTGTTTAGCCTTGTACTTTGCTTGTTGGCCTAATAGTAATAAGCGTTAAAAAGTTGAACATTGATGCTTATTGCTGGTTTTAATTTTGGAGACGTGACACTAGTTTCATATCAACGCAAGAAAATTGTAATAACCCAAAAATGAATTCATTTTACAAAACACATATGACTTTTAAAAACCAATGGAGCATATTAATTACATAAGAATAAAGTTTTGTTATAATTTTTATTAAAGAAAATGGTGTTTTAAAATGGGTCAAACAAGCAATTGAAAAACCCTTTGAGAAACAAAACTCCTTTTTTTTATTTTTTAAATTTATTGATTTGTGTGATTAATGGCTGAAACCCTAATTTTGTGAGGGGTGATCGATCAATGCCATGTCACAGTCAGTGATTGATTAGTCCCAATGGGGTGATCGATAAATGCTAGCTTAACATACAAAATCATTGCATCCAAAATATGAAAAAATACGGGCCTTCCCCTATAAAAAGACCAGGAAACTTAAGGGAGGTCATTTGCTTGACCACTCAGTCACCTAGAGAGAGAAAATGCGAGGGGAGACAAAGGGCGAGCGAGAGAGATCGAGAGTGAAAGGAACATTTACAGTTTCTTGGAGGAAGAAATCAAACACCCTCTTGAGGTATAATTCAAAACCCTAACTTCCTTTTTCTAAGTGTTTAATTACTTTTCGTTTAATGTGTTGTTTAGATGCGTGAATGTGTAGATCAAGTTTGGTTTTGGGTTGTTTTTAAAAGAAATGTTAAAACTTTATGTTTGTTTGTAATTTTGTGACTTGATAATGCAAGATTAGGTCTAGGTTAGCACTTGAACACACACATGCACACATATAAGTCTTTTTTGTAGGTTAATGTTGTGTTAGAGCTAAGTGAGTGAAAAATCTGACATTTTTAAGAGTTTTATGCTAAAGATGGAACCTTTAAGACCTAAATGTGTTATGAGTTCATAAAGTGGCTACCTTTAGGAACTTATGACACTCTAGTATGAGTGGATTTTAGTAAAGCTAAGAGGAGGGACATGAAAATGGACCAAAATAGGTTCTCGACACTTGGTGATTGATCAAGCCTTAGCCAGTGATCGATCACTACAACACATAAATCAAATTTTAGGGTTTTTAAGCATGTTTAGGGTTTGTGTTTTAGGCAAGTGGATAATATTAAAGTATGGACTTGCAAAAACAAGAAGTTTGACTTTTCGGGAAGTGTGAATTAGATTTTCTTTCATATCAATATTACATTTTTGTTGCATTTATTCTAATATTTTTTTAAATACATATAGCACTTCAAGTTAATAAATTTGGGAATGCTACGAGTAACACTTCGAGTTAATTTGTTGTCGATAAATTTCGAGTGCATTACAATTGGAATCAAAGCAATCGCCTCGATAAACCGTAGGATTTGATTTGAGTATAGGATGTGATATGAGTAGGCTTGGACAGTGTATTGCCAAAGCATGAGGATAGAATTAAGAGAGTGTTAGCACTAAGTGTGGAAGGTCATTGTGCGGGGTTGAGTTCACTGCCTACAATTAGAAATTCGTTTAAGAGATATAGATTTGATAGGTGCCTTAAGGTGAACTGACAAACCGCCTTGTCGCAAAGTGATGTCTTTGCAAAACTGTCAGGAGAAGTTCATGTGGAGTCGTAGGAGCATGTCAGTAGTCCGACACTGGCCATAGGGGTGTGGCTTATGCGCCTCAAGCAGCAAACCAACATACGTGAAGTGTGCAAGCAACAAATTGATCGAGGTGAAATGCTCAAACAATGGATTGACAGAGGTCAAGTGGAATTGCAGGATGTTGTACAAATATCCACCTAAATAAATAAGTGAATAAATGCACGTTTTACTCGCAAGTGCACAAGATCAAAACGATAGTATAGACGACAAATACGAGATCATTCCCACGAGGATTGATAAAATGTGTTTAAAAAGCAATTCCTAAAAAGATAATTTGAATGAAACGAGACAAAAAGATAGAATTGAAATGATAGTATAAAAGGGGTAGAGCATCGATATCCACCGCTAATCTTACTCAAATGAGAACACAATATGCATAATGCTACAATCATATCAAAATACTCAATGCTTGTCAGCCTAAAGGCATGAGTGTATACTCCAAAAGCTATTGATCTCCCTAAACAACAAAATTAGGCATGGGTATATACTCTAGCTCTTTTCTTTCTTAAGGAATTTAGCATGGGTGTATACTAAGTTGTTCCTCAAGAAAACATAAATTTATGGAGATTGACAAATACACTTAAACCTAAAACATGGTATCTATTCAAGTCTTTCATGTTGATTACCCCAAGAATCCGCAATTGGTTCTTTTGTCACTGTACTAAGCCCAAGACTCAGTCATCCAAATTGACCTAGATAACAATCTACACATGTTATATGCATAAGATGATCAAACCTATACATAACTCATATGAAAAACGAACAAAAATCCGAAATAAATTAATTAAGCATCAAAACATGAATTGTAGCAAGACAAATTGAAACATTAAAGAGACATGATTAGGGCTTCAATTGAGCCCTAACTAAAGTATTAGCTACACATAATTCGGATGAAAAACATCCTTATAAGAAAATAACAAAGAAAAATTGAAAAGTATAGAAAAACTAAGAAAAACCCTTCTTTAAAGCCTTTTGATTCTTCTCCTCAAGCTTGTATATTTGTTTTGGAAGACTTAGGAGAGTATTTATAGAGTTTAAGAACAACCCTAGTCAATTTCATGCACCCTAAGAAGTCCAAAATCGAGTTGGAGTAAGATTAACATCTTTCCATAACAAGTCTGCCGACTTTGCTGTCTTCCAGCGCAAGAAGACACTCGAGCGCCAAGAATGGGGGCTCGATCGCAAGGGCGCTCGAACCACTAAGTAATGTGCTCGAGCGCAAAGGGCGCTCAATCGCCAAAGTTGGGCGCTTGATCCCCTTGTCTGGCAGCTTTTTCCAAAATACCTTCTAAGCCTAGAACTTGCCAGAAATTGATTGCTTTTCTTCAAAATCCTAGAAAAAATAAGAAAACACAAAAACAACACAAAACATCAAATTATAACCAAACTAAGAGATTAACATATGTGAATTAAGGGGCTTGAATGTGTAACATTCAGCACTTATCACACCTCCAAACTTACATATTGCTAGTCCCTTAGCAATACAAAACTAAAAATAAATAACAACTACTCTACCTCCTCTGTCGTGGGAAACACGATTGCATTTAGTGTATTCAACAAGCCTTTTAAACCCCTAGACATCCATAGTAGGACGAGTGAAGTCTTATAAGGGTTTAACATGAATGATACCCACAAACATTATGCATAATTCATGTTATTTCCAAGATTATAGTATCACAAATAATCACGATTCTCATTCATTAGCAAGCTTAAAAAGATAAACTCCATCTTCAAAATGAATTAGAATTCCAAAGTCTAACCACTCACAAATGACAAGCTGAGATTAAAGTTTACTGGGGTCCCCATCGGATTGAATAACCATGGCATTTTTTTTTTTTTAGGCTGTGCAATGCTCAGTTCCCTTAAGCTTTCTAATTGACCCTTGTAGCAAGTGTTAACTCGAGTCAAAAAGGCTACAGAACTAAACTAGCCATGACTTCAACCAATCGAAAATTCTCACATTTTGACGTGAACATTCATTGCTTGGTGAGGCAAGAAGTCCAGTTACTTAGTGAAAGCTTCGAAAATGGTCTCTACTTTAACCAATCCAAAATTCTCACCTTTTGACGTGAACATTCATTGCTTAATGAGACAAGAAGTCCAGTTACTCAGTGAAAGCTTCGAAAATAATCTTTTTTTTTTTTCATTATGCCAAGGTATCTATCCAACAAGTCACCTAGCTTCACCCAAGACATTGAAAGCATACACAATCAGGTTCACATGTCATACTTCACAAACTATGTGCTAATGTACTCGTGACAATTCGAATTGAAACAAGTGAATGCTTAGATGCCAAATGTAAGCAACAAGACTTAGAATCCTAATCATATGATCACGCGTTCAACATTCTAAGTTTGCCAATGAAATTTAAATCATAGTTCCAGATCAACCAAATTCTTAAGAATAATAAGAATATGCAAAAAAAAAAAAAAAAATTATGGACAAAGTGTGTGTGTGTGTGTGTGTGTNATAGTATCACAAATAACCACAATTCTCATTCATTAGCAAGCTTAAAAGGATAAACTCCATCTTCAAAATGAATTAGAATTCCAAAGTCTAACCACTCACAAATGACAAGCTGAGATTAAAGTTTACTGGGGTCCCCATCGGATTGAATAACCATGGCATTTTTTTTTTTTTTAGGCTGTGCAATGCTCAATTCCCTTAAGCTTTCTAATTGACCCTTGTAGCAAGTGTTAACTCGAGTCAAAAAGGCTACAGAACTAAACTAGCCATGACTTCAACCAATCAAAAATTCTCACATTTTGACGTGAACATTCATTGCTTAGTGAGGCAAGAAGTCCAGTTACTTAGTGAAAGCTTCGAAAATGGTCTCTACTTTAACCAATCCAAAATTCTCACCTTTTGACGTGAACATTCATTGCTTAATGAGGCAAGAAGTCCAGTTACTCAGTGAAAGCTTCGAAAATAATCTTCTTTTTTTTTTCATTATGCCAAAGTATCTATCCAACAAGTCACCCAGCTTCACCCAAGACATTGAAAGCATACACAATCAGGTTCACATGTCATACTTCACAAATTATGTGCTAATGTACTCGTGACAATTCGAATTGAAACAAGTGAATGCTTAGATGCCAAATGTAAGCAACAAGACCTAGAATCCTAATCATATGATCATGCGTTCAACATTCTAAGTTCGCCAATGAAATTTAAATCATAGTTCCAGATCAACCAAATTCTTAAGAATAATAAGAATATGCAAAAAAAAAAAAAAAAAATTCAAAAATTAATGGACAAAGTGTGTGTGTGTGTGTGTGTGTCTCATACCCCCAAACTTGAGTTACACATTGTCCTCAATGTGTAGAGAAAAATGGAAAGATCATACTAAGGAGACGAGAAAGCTGAGTTTGGAGACATGGCTTATAGCATATATACCCTCAAACTTGAATGTAAGCACACTTGTCCTGAAAAACAAAACTCTGAAAACAAAACAAAGGAAAACTAAAAATAAAATAAAACTAACAAACAATCAACAGAAAATGAAACAACAATAAAAAACAAAACAAAAAATTTTAAAGGATATGGCTTTTTAGTGCATTTAGTAGCTTCAGTACTACTCATTTCTTCTTGGGTTACCTTCCAAGTAGGGCTAAGTTTATTGTCTTCAGCCAGACTGTAAAAGGATATGTCTCTAAAGTGCAAAAAGTGGCCTCAGTACTACTATGTTGGACAGATGCGCTCGAGCTCATCAGCATGTGGTGCGAGTGGCTCTAGTAGTGCTTCTACAGACTGGGTAGAATTGAATGTCAAATCTTCATCTCTTGGCTCAAGCTTTGCATCCATGTAGGGTTTTACTCTATGCCCATTTACCTTGAATGTCTGATCAGTTTTCTGGCAGTGGACTTCCAAAGCTCCATGGGAAAACCCTTTTTTGACAACATAAGGGCCATGCCATCGAGACTTGAGTTTACCTAGAAAAGGTCTCAATCTTGAATTGTAGATCAATACTTGCTAGTCTACATGAAACTCTTTCCTGACAAGGTGCTTGTCATGATAGGTTTTAGTTATTTCCTTATAGAGCTTGGCGTTTTCATAGGCATCATGCCTCAATTCTTCAAGCTCAACCAGCTGCAACTTTCGCTTTTCACCTGCTTGCTTCATATTGAAATTGCGTTTCTTTATGGCCCAATATGCTCGATGCTCCAATTCCACAGGTAAATGGCACGCCTTCCCAAAGACCAAACGATATGGCGACATGCCAATGGGAGTCTTGTAAGCAGTTCGATAAGCCCATAGTTCATCATTCAATATCAAAGACCAATCATTTCTGGTAGTGTTCACCATCTTCTCTAGGATCCCTTTGATTTCTCCGTTGCTGATTTCCACTTGTTCACTTGTCTTGGGATGATATGGAGTGCCCACCTTATGTGTGATCTCGTACTTCTTTATTAAAGAGGAAAAATGTTGATTGTTAAAATGGCTTCCTCCATCACTAATGATTGCCCTTGGTGTCCCAAATCGAGTAAAAATATTTTGCTGCAAGAACTTCACAACAACTCGATGATCATTAGTTTTCGAGGGGATAGCCTCGACCCATTTAGACACATAATCTACCCCCACAAGAATGTATAAATATCCAAAAGAATTAGGAAAAAAGCCCATGAAATCAATGCCCCATACATCAAATAGCTCGACCTCTTGAATGTTTTGTAAAGGCATTTGATTTCTTAAGGATATGTTGCCGGTCCGCTGGCATCGATCACAAGCACTGCAAAATTCAAAAGCATCTTTAAATATAGTGGGCCAATAAAAACCATATTGAAGTACCTTGAGTGCCGTTTTCTTGGCCCCAAAATGTCCTCCACAGGCAAACTGATGGCAATGCTGTAGGATACTGATATGTTCTTCCTCTGGCACACATCTCCGAATGATTTGATCAGTGCAGAATTTGATTAGATAAGGTTCACCCCAATGGTAATATTTAGAGATAGACATTAATCTCTTTCTTTCTTGGCTGGACATACCTGGAGGGAAGACTTTTGTAGTGATGTACTTCACAATGTCGGCATACCAAGGAGGGTGGACATTGATGGCAAATAATTGCTCGTCCGGAAATTGTTCGCCCAATGGGAGCTCACTCCCTTCTTCTTTATAAAGCAGCCTTGATAAATGATCTGCAACCACGTTGTCACTACCTCTTTTGTCCTTAATTTCTAGGTCAAATTCTTGCAGCAGTAAGACCCATCTGATCAACCTAGGTTTTGCATCTTTCTTTGCAAATAGGTATCTTAAAGCAGCATGATCAGTGAAGATGATGACTTTAGATATAATCAGATATGACCGAAACTTTTCTAATGCAAAGATGACAACTAACAACTCTTTTTCGGTGGGGAATAGTTCAGCTGNCCATCTGATCAACCTAGGTTTTGCATCTTTCTTTGCAAATAGGTATCTTAAAGCAGCATGATCAGTGAAGATGATGACTTTAGATATAATCAGATATGACCGAAACTTTTCTAATGCAAAGATGACAACTAACAACTCTTTTTCGGTGGTGGAATAGTTCAGCTGAGCATCATTTAAGGTTCGAGAAGGATAATAAATGGCATGAGGTACCTTATCAACTTGCTAACCCAAAACAACTCCCAAGGCAAAGTCACTAGCATCGCACATAAGCTCAAACGGGAGATTCCAATCGGGTGCCATCATAATCGGTGCAAATGTGAGCAAATTTTTCAATATATTGAATGCAATCATGCACTCATTGGTCCATAGAAATTTGACATCTTTGGCCAACAGCATGCAGAGGGGTCTAGAAATCTTGGAGAAGTCCTTGATGAATCTTCTATAAAATCTGGCATGCCCCATAAAACTTCTTACACCTTTGACCATCATAGGAGGAGGAAGTTTTGAGATGATGTCAATTTTTGCTTTATCGACCTCAATGCCCTTGCTGAAAATAACATGACCCAGCACAGTGCCTTGTTGTACCATGAAGTGGCACTTTTCCCAATTAAGCATTAGATTGCAATCTTCACACCATTTAAGAACAATCTGCAGATGGTTTAGACATTCATCGAAGTTAGAGCCAAAAACGCTAAAATCGTCCATAAATACCTCAATGAATTTTTTCACTATATCTGAAAAAATGCTCATCATGGATATTTGAAATGTAGCGGGAGCATTGCATAAGCCAAATGGCATTCTCCAGTAGGCAAAGGTGCCAAACAGACATGTAAATGTGGTCTTTTCTTAATCTTCCAGAGCTATGGCAATCTGATTGTACCCACTGTACCCATCCAAGAACAATAGTAGCAGTGACCGGCTAATCTCTCTAACATCTTATCAATGAAGGGTAGAGGGAAGTGGTCTTTTCGGGTTTCCTTGTTGAGCCTTCGGTAATCTATACATACTCTCCACCCAGTGGTCATTCTTGTGGTTATCAGCTCATCATCTTCAGTTTTCACCACTGTGATCCCACTCTTCTTTGGTACTACTTGGACCGGACTTACCCATTTGCTGTCTAAAATGGGATAGATAATGCCAACATCCCACAATTTTAGAACTTCAACTCTGACCACATCCTTCATGTGTGGATTTAGTCTTCTTTGGGCGACCTTGGTTGGCCTTGCTTCGTCCTAAAGGAGAATTCAGTGCATGCATTTGGCTGGACTTATGCCTTTGATGTCGGCAATAGTCCATCCTAATGGAGTCTTGTGGTCTCAAAGAACTCTTAAAAGCTTCTCCTCCTCCCCCAAACTTAATTCTGAAGCAATTATTACAGGTAGTGTTTAACCATCTCCCAAATAGGCATATTTCAAATGGGCAGGTAGCTACTTCAACTCTAGAACTGGTGCCTTGATAATAGAGGGCATAAGAGTAGTAACATTAGGCACAAGAGTCTCAAAAGAAAGTAGTTGCTTACTTGAATAAGCTGTAATAGCCCCAAAAGAGTGTACAGCCTCAATGATGTCATCAGTAACATTTTCAAAGTCTGGCTCAATGCATTGTCTTGTGATATGTGGGTCAAGGTGGCCTCTAGTGGATTGGGATGATGGATCTGAAAAACTTCTTCAACAGCAGTTTGAATTACACAGACATTAAAGCAATCAAGAGTATCTATCTTTTCCCCTTTCACCTTCATACTCATAGTGCCTTTTTTCACACAAATTTTAGTGTCTACAGTCCTCATAAATGGTACCCAAGATGATAGGTAGCGGCAATAGCATAAGGGCTTTTTCCATATCCAAGACAATGAAATCAGCATGGAGAATAAATTGATCTACCTTAACAAAGACATCCTCCAAGATGCCTCTCGGTCTTTTTATGCTTCGATCTGCCAATTGTAATGTAATGGAGGTGGGTTGAAGTTCTTCCAAACCCAATGTCTCATAAACAGTGTAAGGTAGCATATTGATATTGGCTCCGAGATCCAACAAGGCACGGTCAAAGGTTTTATCTCCAATTCTGCAGGGAATAGTGAAACTACCTGGATCTTTCAATTTTGGTGGCAATTTTCTCAATAAAATTGCACTTACCTCTTCTGTCAGGGCAACTTTCTCATGATCTTGAAATTTTCTTTTATAAGTACAATAGTCCTTTAAAAATTTAGTATAAGCTGAAATTTGTTGGATTGCATCTAATAAAGGAATATTAATTTCAACTTTTCTCAAGGTTTCAAAGATATCTACAAGTTGCCTTTCTTTCTTAGGTTTTACTAACTTTTGAGAGAAGGGTGGTGCATTCACTTTCTCCTTTTTATTTACCTTGGAAGTTGTGGCTTCAAATGCAGGTGCTTGTATGGTCTCATCAATTCCCACCTTGTTATCAATTTGCTTTCCACTTTTAAGAGTTGTTATAGCCTTTAGTTGCTCATAACCTCTTGGATTTGGAATTGTTTGTGAGAGAAATTCACCTCTCTTCCTTTCGCTTAGCTCCTTAGTCATCTCCCCACTTGTGCTTCTAGTCTCTGAATAGCCTGACTGATCGTGGCCTCCAATTTCTGAATAGTTTGACTGGTCTGGGCATTNTTCAAGATTATTCTTTTTCAGCTCTAGATGTGGTTGGGCTCCTTGTGTTGGAGCTTGATAGTTATTTCCCTGTTGGAAATTTCTTTGCTGCCCTTGTGAATTTTGGACATTTTGATTATTGCTCCATAAAAAAATTGAGAACCACCCTGCATTGTAGGTATTGGAGTACAGATTGTTCTTCTGAGAATAATTATTTTGGCCCACATAGTTCGCTTGCTCTTGATCTGTGAATGAAGATATAGGACAAGTCTCAGTAGTGTGGTCAGAATGGGAGCATATGACACATACCTCCACTTGTGCAATTTGCTGAATGAGAGAGATATTTTGAGAAGTCATGGCTTTCACTAGCATGTCCAATTTCCTCTCCATGGTAGCCATCTGATTTTGGACTCCATTGTTAATATTGACTTCGTACATGCCCTTTCCTTTGGGTCCTTGCCTCCTTCGGGATAAAAATTGTTGAGAATATTCACTCAAAGTTTCAAAGAGCTCTATGGCTTCTTCGCTACTTTTCTCCATCAGCACGCCTCCACAAGCTGACTTTACAAGACTTTTGTTAGAATTATCTAAACTTTCATAGAATGCTTGTACTTGATCTTCTTGAGATAAGTTGTGATGTGGGCATTTGAGAAGTAGCTCATTGAAGTGTTTCCATCCCTCGAAGAAAAGGTCTCCATCTTTTTGTTGAAAGGTCTGAATCACCCTCCTCAATTGTCTTGTCCTTTGGGCTGGGAGGAATGTCTTAAATAACTTTGTTGCCAACTCCTCCCAAGTGTGAATAGAACCTGCAGCCAAAGAATTCAACCAAAGCTTAGCATTATCCTTTAAAGAAAAAGGAAAGAGAATTAACCTGATTCCTTCTGCGTTTAAGCCATGGATGTTCTGTGTTTTGCAAAGATCAAAAAAGTCCCGAATGTGCAGATAAGGATCCTCCGTAGGTGTGCCTCTATAGTGTGGAACCATATTGAGCAGGTGAGGGGACAAATTAAAGTTGCTTTGTACATTCGAATGGAAAGCAATGCATGATGGCTGGTTTAGATTCCGTGGGATGAAGGAACTCTTCATCGGCTTTCGCTCGGGCTGATTGTCTTCGTTAGCTTCGACCATCTCTTTCTCAACTTCTAATTTCTCTTCTTCTTCAGAGTTTTCTTTTGGCCTTCGAGGTTGTCGAGTAGTGCATTCAATTTTGGATTGTATGGAATAATGGCTAGATTCTGAGATCGACGACCGTGCATGGGCAAAAATTTAGATTCCGTAGTGGACAGTAACTTCAGTGTTGCTGTCTGGAAGAAGGCCGCTCGAGCGCAAAGAGTGGGCGCTCGATCGCCTAGTGTCTAGAGGAAGGCGCTCGAGCGTCTCTGGAAGGGCACTCGATTGCAGTGTTGCGCTCGATCCTCCTTGCTGCAGATCAGAAACAGAACATATTAGATTTTTTTTTTTTAAAAAAATGAAATAAACAAAAATAACTAAACTAAAAGGAAAAACTTTTAAAAACAAAATTTAACACAATCCCCGGCAACGGCACCAAAAACTTGTTGTACAAATATCCACCTAAATAAATAGGCAAATAAATGTACGTTTTACTCGCAAGTGCACAAAATCAAAACGATAGTATAGACGGCAAATATGAGATCATTCCCACGAAGATTGGTAAATATGTTTAAAAGGCAATTCCTAAGAAGATAATTTGAATGGAACGAGATAAAAGATAGAATTGAAATAATAGTATAAAAGGGGTAGGGCATCGATATCCACCGCTAATCATACTCAATTGATAACAAAATATGCACAATGCTACAATCATGTCAAGATACTCAATGCTTGCCAACCTAAGGGCATGGGTGTATACTCCAAAAGCTATTGATCTTCCTAAACAACGAAATTAGGCATGGGTGTATACTTTAGCTCTTTTCTTTCTTAAGGAATTTAGTATGGGTGTATACTAAGTTGTTATTCAAGAAAGCATAAATTTATGGAGATCGACAAACATACTTAAACCTAGAACATGGTATCTATTCAGGTCTTTCATGTTGATTACCCCAAGAACCCGCAATTGCTTCTTTTGTCACTATACTAGGCCCAGGACTCAGTCATCCAAATTGATCTAGATAACAATCTACACATGTTATATGCATAAAATGATCAAACCTATACATAACCCATATGAAGAACAAACAAAAATTCGAAATAAATCAGTTAAGCATCAAAACATTAATTGTAACAAGACAAATTGAAACCTTAAAGAGACATGATTAGGGCTTCAATCAAGCCCTAACTAAAGTATTAGCTACACATTATTCGGATGAAAACCATCCTCATAAGAAAATAACAAAGAAAAATTGAAAAGTAAAGAAAAACTAAAAAAAACCCTTCTTTGAAGCCTTTGATTCTTCTCCTCAAGCTTGTATATTTGTTTTGGAAGCCTTAGGAGAGTATTTATAGAGTTTAGGAATAACCCTAGTCAATTTCGTGCACCCTAGGAAGTCCAAAATCTAGCATCTTTCCATAACAAGTCTGCCGACTTCGTTGTCTTCCAGCGCACAAAGACACTCGAGCGCCAGGAATGGGTGCTCGATCGCAAGGGCACTTGAACCACTTAGTAATGCGCTCGAGTGCAAAGGGTGCTCGATCTCCTAAGTTGGGCACTCGATCCCCTTGTCTAGCAGCTTTTTCCAAAATACCTTCTAAGCCTGGAACTTGCCGGAAATTGATTGCTTTTCTTCAAAATCCTAGACAATATAAGAAAACACAAAAATAACACAAAACATCAAATTATAACCAAACTAAGAGATTAACATATGTGAATTAAGGGGCTTGATGTGTAACATTCAGCACTTATCACAGGAAGGTGTCTGCAGTCAGGGATTGGCCATCGTTTTGTGAACCAAACTGACAACATATGAGCTTGGAGAAGGGATGTATGCTGGCTTCTTTCATTTCACGCATATTGATTGAATTCCCTGAGATAGAGAAGAAGGAAGTGGAGTTGGTCAAGGTTGGTGCACTGCACAAGGATAAGCATCGAAAAAAGGTCGCTCTTCTTGTAAGGATCGAACAAGAGTATGTTGCTATGGTCAAGGATGAGAAAAACCCATTCGAGGACTCTACTAAAGAGGGAGTTGATTATGACTAGTGGTTAGAAGGGAGGTTAAAAAACCGACACTAGACCACTAGGATGACAATAGCGTTCTTTAGCTAGTAAATAATTGGGGGATGCTTGGTGTCCAACCCAAGCATTCAACGCCATCTAACTTGCCTTGTGTTTTTCAAAAAAAAAAAAATACACATGAGTTGGATGGAGTTGGATGCATGGAGTAGGAAAACTAGCATTTTCCTAAATAATTAGAGTGATACACATGTGTAGATACTGTTTTCGTAACATGGGGTATACTTTTGTGAATGGGCTAAATAGTTGTAATACCATATTTTGAAATGCAACTCACTGAGCAATGAAGGTTTTAAATTTTGCAAAAATTAGACTTTTAATTTTTGTGTTGCATGATCTTTCTATAATTTTTATAAAGTTCTGATCCCTGGATTTCTATTTGATTGCGCATATTTGATGCACGTGATCCAACATTTTCTACTTTTAATAAGGAGAAATTAATTCGGTTTACTCAGTTTTATCCAAATGATTTTTCAGCAGTTCAACTTATCGCCTTGAATAGCTAACATGAAATATACATCCTTAATATGCATTTTAATGAAAAATTTGCAACACTTAAAGGGGTTGGACAACTTGCTGAGAAGATGGTGAGATGAAAAAGAATATTTTGTATCCATTAGTTTATTCATTAGTGACATTGCCATTGATTCTATCAATTGTGATAGCTATTGCAGAAAGAGCATTTTCTTTTTCCAGTAAAAAATATTGTTAAAATTTCTTACAAATTGAATGAGAGATTAGTGGATGAATGATTGTTTGGTCACGTATATTGAGAATGATATATTCAAGATTTTCAGTATTGAAGAAATTATGTAGCGATTTCAAAATAAGAACATTTATCAAGAACAACTGAATAAATTAACGTTAAGCATGAAAAAATAAATTATAAGTTACATTTGTACGTTTTATATAATAATTGTATTCTTTAGTATTTTTAATAAAGTTTCGTTCTATTTTTTAATCTTACTTTCTATGAACCAAAATTCTTGTTTGCCAATACAAAGACGTCAGAAGTACTTATAACGCGTTTGAGTTTTTATTATTATTATTATTATTATTATTATTATTAAAAGGTCTTCTACGGTTTGTTTCCAAAAATATATATGTGATGGGGCTATAAATCTTTTTTTTTTTTGGTGAATACTTAATGAAAAATAAACTACAACAAACAAGGAAGGGCTGGACAACCCAACACTAAGCTCCAAAGTAAACACATTAAACAAAAATTAAAGAGAATGCATCAAATGAATGGTGCAACCCTATAATTTCTTGGCACAAAGTTCAAGAATGTGGGTTGTAGTATGAGTATGAGTATGAGTGGTGCAAGGCCTTTCAGCCCTACCCAAACACCTACTTAACACACAACAGAAATACATCGGAAGAAACAAAACGTAAGGCCAACATAAAAAGTAAGCCAAACAAAGAGATACAAAGGAAAGAAAAAATATAGGAAATTTTAAAAAACAGTAAAAAAAAATGCACTGAGCAGAACCACCGGCGGAAAGAAATGGCATATGAATGGTGGACTGGCGTAGTTGGGCCACTCACCAGCGCGTGAACTACAAACGCTGGTAGTGGGTAGATTGTGGATATGGACCACCATAAATGACTGGTTGAAGCCGCGGAGGGCGGGAGCATGCTTGGCAGTGAGCTGCGCATGCGTCGGCGCGTGGAGGACATGTGCCAGTGAGTAAGATCGGTGCATGCTCTGGCACGTGCGGCGCACGCTTTGGCACGTGCTAGTCGGATGGCAGCATGGATGGTGGCGGCAAGAAATGATTGATCCTAGGAACACGATGGAGGACCGCATGTCATGGTGGAGCTCTTTGAAGTTGGCAGATATGGTTTTGAAAAAATCAAATCCAAAAGCTTCAAAGAGGCCGATCCGGGGCTGAGAGTGGTTGTAGGAGATGGAAACTTACCATCTTATGATGGATGAGGAGTCCACAAGGCTGCTGTGTAGCTCTATGCAGGGATAAAGCCTTCAGAGAGGTGGATAGGGCCTCCAAAGAGGCGGTTTGTGCCTCTGAAGAGGTGGGAAGGGGTGGGGGAAAGAGGAAGGGGGGAGTAGAGGGGAAGGAGGGGGAAGAGAGGATAGGGCTAGGGCTGGGCAAATCCACCGTGCACTGCGTTCTGCCCGTGTTTCGCTTGACACTGACCGCCTGCCGCTAATTGGTGACCAACAGGCGAAATGAAATTTTTTATTCTGACAAATTTTGGTTGGTAGGCGAAACATGGTGTTTTCGAACTGCATACCGACCGAAATTACCGACTTTTACCTTGTACTGAAACAACATCATTTTGATGTTTTTGTTTTTTTTTTACCCTTCTCAAAATGATGCCGTGTTGAGAAAAGGTATATATCCCTCGCCAGTTGCTTTGCTTCAATAGCCTTCGCCCTTCTGCCCTTCACTTCAAACCCTACATGAACCAACCTCCATCTCCTGCGGTCATCCCATTCCAGCCACCATCTCCACTGCTCCAGCCCTATGGCACTGCTGCTCCAGCCTTATGGCACCGCTACTCCAGCCTTTAGACTTCATCTCCTCCTGCGCATGCCTCTAGTTGCTCCAAGCCTCCAACCCCTATTTCTCATCGTCTACAGGACTGCTCGCTTTAGTGCCAATTCATATTGAGAGAGTGAGGCACGGGAAAGTGCTGCCGATTTTACAGGACTGCTCACCTCGGATTCCTTCAAGACAGTTCTTGATGCTTCTTGGTCCCAACGGTTGCGGAACCTGATATTCGGCTAGGCCCAACCAACATTTCAATCTGTCAATTAATCGATAAGTCGGTAATGTCGGTAGGTGAAATAAGAGTTCGATCGATAAAGTCGGTAGAATTTATGACTTTACCAACAGTGGCAGAGCGAAATGCGAAAATGTCATTTTCGGTACCAACTTAACCGACTCCGACCCCTAGATGGGGCTATATATTTGAAAACGCCTTCACTGTAGTATTTTCAAGTAGTTGAAAAATAAAAGAAAATGTGATAAATTCACTTACTGTTTGAATTGTTATTTCTTTTGTAATGTTCCTTTACAGTTCAAAACTTCTCAATTTAGTGTATCAAACTTCAATTTTTTTTTTTTTTTGTTAAAAAAAAAATTTCTTCCATTTCATTAGGAGAGGCATCAAAATCCCAAAATACCTCTCATTTCTTTAGAAAAAAAAAATTACAAGGATTTAAGCGTTGCTCAGAATTTAATGAAATTTACAAAAATACTCATGCTTGAATATTTGAAAATATATATATATATATCAATTAGAATATTTTAAAAGAATTTAACGAAAAATTTTAACGCAGTAAAATTTAAAAAAATATAAAAAATAAGATACACTAAGTTAAAATTTTTTGAATACATTATAAAAATGGTGAATTCAAGAATAAGTCAACTGATTCCGAAGAAAATTCAAAAATTTTGCCAAAGGGGAACGAATTACTGAAAACTGAATCGAAGCGCCCGAAAAGACTCAAGTTCAAGCTGTGAGCTCCAGCACCGGGAAATCTCCGCAAAAAAGACCAACCAAAATCGTGCGGACTTTGAACCAAAAAGGTACAAAATTTTGAGGTTTCCCCAATCCGCATTTCTTCTAAGAGATTAATCAATTGAATTCCATGCATATAGTCTATAGATTTGAACTTCTCGTTCAGTTTGAGCAAAGACATGGATCCCGATGCTGCGCGAACGGCGAGGGAGTCACTGGACCTGGCGTTCCACATGTCGAACGTTCTGGACACGGGGCTCGACCGCCACACCCTCTCTGTGCTCATCGCTCTCTGTGATCTGGGCCTCAACCCTGAGGCGCTCGCTGCTGTCGTCAAAGAACTCCGCAGAGAGCTGCTGACCTCCTCTTCGCCCCCTACATCTACTGCTCCGTCTTCTCTTTCCTAAAACAGGTTAGTTCGTAGTATTTATCTTAGCCTTTTATTTTCCATGATTGTGAGCATACCTGTACTCAATTCGAAAGTGAAATGCTTAGGGGTTTGCGTGTTTGTGTGTTGTGGGTGTGTACTTTAACTGCTTGTTCAAATTCCTAGGCGAACAAGCAGAGTGTCATGGAGGTTATATGGAGCCTAGGAAGTCATGTAATCTACGGGTGACATGTAATGTGCATGATTGCATAGTATGTGCTTCATTGTCATAGCTGAATCAATCTCTAGATTTTTCAATGAGCTCTTCCTTCTGACAAGAACTCAAATTTGGTAATTCAAAATGATGAACTAATGAGAAGAAACGTCCCTTTTCCATTATGGTTGTCCTTCTCATTGCTTATGAACAGAGCCAACTCTCCTTCGTTCTAGGAGATTACAAAAGGAATAAACAACTCAGGAAATCTGAGGTCAATGCTTTATTTAGGGATACATTTATTTAAGGGTAATTGCTATTAAAGCAAATAATTAGGGAATTAGCTAAGGAGGATTTTGAGGGTGACCCGTTCCTTGCATGGCTGTCTTTCCATTCAAGGACTGATATTGGGCAACAAACGGGCTGAATTTTCGGGATGTGCTGGGCATCCATGAATGCTAGTAAGATTCCAGCCCCCTTAAGCTCAACCTTGTTCTCATGGTTGGAAATTTGGAAACCTAGTCTTCAAGGAGTTCACACCTTCCCACCATAGGCATGTTAGACCATTGTATCAGTAACTGTTTGGGTCCATGTTCTCTTTTACGAATTACCCGACGATTCAACACGTTTAAGGGTGTGACTTGCATGCTTGCACGGCTCCTTCATCTTTAAACGTTGGTAAACCTTGTACTTGGATATTTTTTTGACCCAACACATTTTCTTAAGACATGAGACATGAAAAACAGGATGCACCTTAGATTCAGCAGGTAGTTCTTATCGGTATGCTGCCAACCCACTCAAGTATGCGGTAGGGGCCATAGAATCGTAGGGCCAATTTCATTGGCTCCTAAACTGCAGTAGAACTCTATTTGTATGGTTGGAGCTGAGGGAAAACTATATAGCCTACCTCAAATTCACACTAAGTTTGGTATTGGTCTACTTGTTGCCTCATACAATTTTGAGCCCACTTAGGTTCGGAGTCCCATTTTACACTGTAGTGGTATTGCTTCATACCAAATTGTTTTCAACTTGTTTGCACTATAGTAATACCCATTCCATACCCTATAATGGAAGGTGGGGACGACCATAAACTGCTTCAAACGGAACCAATTTGGTGGATGTGTGGTAGGTGATGTTGTATTCTGCTCCTATCCGTTGTTTAGGTTGAGTACTTGTAAATCACTATAAATTTTTATCCAAACATGAGTTGACCACTTTTGACTACCCATTCATTTGTGGATGGTATCCGGAACTATGGTTTAGCTTGTTCCTCTAAAGCTGGAATATTTCTTGCCAAAATTTGCATGTAAAACTTGGTCTCTGTTCGAAACAACAGACTTTGGTACACCATGGAGCTTGACAATATGCTCGACAAAGGCTTTGGGCCACAAATGATGATCTCCACACCAAACATCATGCCAAAACCTGATTCAAGAGCCTTCACCTACCTCAACTCTAACAAAATTGGAGAAAGTAGCCTAACCCCTCATTATTTATTTTCAAAGACTTACTCCATAAGGTCTAGAGACAACATTAGTACACCAACCACCTGCCAAACTACCATATCTTATATCCACTACCTAACGCCAAAAAGCCTCTCTCTTCACAACAAACCTACATAACCACTTTCCCAATAGAGCCTAATTGAGAGTAAGTAAATTCCTGATCCCCAACCCCCCAAGATAAAGAGGAGTACATATCTTCTTCCAATTAACAAGATGGAATTTAGACCTGTTCTCCAGACCACCCTTACAAAAAATCCCTTTGCAATTTTTCTAACCGATTAGCAACACCAATTGGGATAGGTAAGAGGGAGAGGAAATAGGTGGGAATGTTGGACAACGTGCTCTTAAGCAATGTTACTTGACCACCCTTAGATAAGTAGAGTCTTTTCCACCCAATTAATCCTTTCTATTGTCAATGATTGTATCCCATATAAATTTTGCCTTGAACAGAGCAACTAAAGGCATATCCAAATATTTCATGGGCAAAGATAAAACCCTGCAGCCCAAAATACAAGCCAAACTACTCATGTTCAGTACATTACCAACAAGAACCAACTCAAGTTTAGCCAAGTTGATCTTCAACCCTTAAGTACCTTCAAAACAGAGGAGAGCACATCTCAGATAACAGAAATAGTCTGGTGCAGTCCTATAGAAGATGGGGGTATCATCAGGAAAAAGAAGATAAGAGACTAATAAAGAATTATCATTCCTAGCTCCCACGTGGTCCATTTTCTTACTGAATGTACAATGACAATCATCTCTTCTCATAGGTAGAGAGCCCGAGATCTTTGGGTGAGAAAGCCTTACTAGTAAAGCAATGGATCGACTCAATTGCATTGGGACCACTCCAATTCAATGCAGTCACTTCCAATGATCTATAGTTGGGAAAAAGGCTATAAGTGTTATTTATATATATAAAAAAAAAAGTCTAGAAGTGCCAGCGTCAAAGTGGTTGTCACGGCTGTTTTCAATTCATTAAAAGATTGATCTATTGAAGTTGACCAAGTGAAAGCATCCCTTCTTAGCAAAGCCGTGAGTGGAGCACTAATCTTGCCTTAATTTTGAACAAATTTGTAGTAGAAACCGTTTAGTCGAAGTAACCCTTGTAAACCTGTGATTGTCTTCAAGGTTGGCCAATCTAACATGCTCTGAATGTTGGCCGGGTCCACACCCACTCCTTTGCTGGAAATGAAATGACTAAGATACTACATCTTTTGCTCACCAAAAAGAACTCTTTTTTTGACAAACAATTCGTGGGCTTGCAATTGATTCAGTTTTACCTCCAAGTGGGCTTTCCATGTTGGAGCATATACCAGGATGTCATCTAGGAAGACAAGAATGAATTTCTGCAAAAAAGGCCTGAATATAATTATTCATCAAATTTTGAAAGGTAGAGGTGGCTTTAGTGAGACCAAAGGGTGCTATCAAAAATTCATAATGACCATGGGTGATGTGAAATACAGTCTTTGGCATATTCTGCCTGTGAACTCATATTTGGTGATATCCAGACAGACCAGACCCAACAGACAAGTTGGAAAAGTAACAGGCTCTATATAGTTTGTCTAGAAGCTAGTTGAGCACTGGTGTTGGGAATCTATATTTAACCTTTATCTTGTAGAGAGCTCTGTAATCATCCCATGTCCCCCAAGTTCTGTCCTTTTTGCGTACAAGAACGGGAGAGGAGTAAAGGCTGGTGCTATGTTGGATTGTACCAGTTTGTAACAACCTCTAAATCAACCGCTCAGTATGGACTGTACATTGGTTGGGTTGCTTTCCAATAGAATGTTGATACAATGATCATGAGATTGTTTTGAAGGAAGAGCAGTTGCTTCCTCAAAGATACTCTCAAGTTTTTCCAATAACTTTGTGACTCTGGATATAAGGATCCAGCCTTGGCCTTGTCCTCCATTGCAAATAGGTTAAACAACATACTCAGGAAGTCCTTACGCCAAATTTGCTCCATTGCATGACTGTTGATCATCTGAATTGGCTGGTTGTTTCAAAGACACTCGAGTTTTTCGAAGAACTTTTGCAACTCTGGATGTAAGGATCTGGTGTTGGCCTTGTCTTCCATTGCAAATAAGTTAAACATACTCAGGATGTCCTTATGCCAAATTTTCTACATTGTATGGTTGTTGATCATTTGAATTCTTTGGTTGTTGTTGCCTACCAACCAATATCATGAGGCATTCACTCAAATTAGTGAAGTCTATAGTATGGGATTCAATGTGTGTAACCATTGAGCCACTAACACCACATTGCAACCTCCAAGGGGTAAAAAGTATAAGTCCTCAAAGTGAAAATCATGAAGAGTGAGGGATAAACCTGAGTAGTGGCCTGAGCATGTCAACTTTCCCCCATTAGCACTCATAACCTTGATCATCTGATTCACAATAATGTGGCATTTGAGTCTGTGGGCAAGCTTCGTGTCCATGAAGTTATAGGTGCTCTCAGAGTTGATTAACGTTGTGAGGGAATGTTTCTTGAGATAATAACTGATAGTTTGCATGGTTTGGAGTGTAACAAAGTTGGCTAGAGCATTCGAGCGACTCTGTTTCTTGCTTCTCCCCTGTCTGGTTGTTTGTTTTCCTACATATCTTAATGTGATTCATCCCCTTCAACGAGGAACAATTCCTTTTGCTTGCATATGTGCCTAGCTACCCATTTCTCAATGCAGTGATAGCAGAGTTGTTTGCATTGTCTTTCTTTTGGTTCTACAAGTGTCAGATGCCTAGCCAGTGACATGGCGGTTTGAGGGGGTGTGGGTATATTCAGTGTTACATTGGTTGATGTGGGCCATTGATGTTATGTCTTGACCTGTAACTTCTCTGGTATCCCTGCTAACCAAATAGTTGACAAGAGAGTGGTTGGTTTGAACATCTTCACATTCACCTAGCAAGAAAGAATTTTCAACCCAGAAACTTGGTTGGCCAAATGCTCAAACTCCGGCTGATATTCCTGTCGGCCCCCACTTTGACTGAGTTTGGCCAGCCATTCTTCATAATCTTGATACTCAGTTGGACTGAATCGAGGCATCAAAGCTTTGGTAATTCTACCCAATCAGTAAGATCAGTTGTAGAAGTGATCCATTTATACCATTGAAATGCTTCTCCTTTTGATGGAAAGAGGCTATTATATTATGCATGAGAGAAGGGGTTGGGTGGTCTCTGCTCGCATAGGTGGAAAGAAATATCTCTAGATTTATTTTTGCAATTTAAATAAGTAATTTTTATTTTTGTAATAGATCTAAATTCGAATGGATCTCCAATTTAAGATTAGTTTTCCAAAAATTGGTGACGATATTCTAATCAACATGTAACATGTCCATGCTTACTAGGTGCTATTTTACCTTTGGCCCAAGATATGTTTCTCATTTCTTTGCTGACTTCTACTAGCATTTTGTGCTTGTAGATTTTGTAAGCATTCTTTTAAGTTTATTAGGGAAATATGTTTGCCTACTTATAGTTTCAGATCTTTCCTAAATTATGATTTTTTTTTTAATATTATTTAGTTATCAATGAGATTTAAACTTGCAACTTCATCCTCCATCCCATCATGGTGGAAGGAAGAAGTGCCATTTGAACTAGAGCTCATTGACTCTTTCCTTCGCCATGATTTTACATTTGTATTGTGATCTATCTATCTCTGAGCACTTTTTGTTATTCATTCTTGACAATTTTGTGACGTCACTGTATAAAGCGTTAACTAAACTGTGGTAATGCCTTACCCAGGTCCGATTCGGATATCAAAAGTTAAAAACAAGCTCTGGAGGGAAAATGCAATCTTACATTCTCTATTACAAGTTCAGTTGAAATATGCCAAAGCCATGCTTCTAATCATCCGCGGGATAGAATTGTTGGTACCTAATGGCTTCTACATTTCCATTGGAAGTTTCAGTTTGATAAATTTCTGTTTTAATGAAAGAATCCATCCTTGGTTGGCGTAATTGTAACTATTCTTGAGACTTGTCATTGGGTAGCTTGTCTCTTGCATGATTTTATGAAACTCTTATCAGTGCAGTTCTTTGTTAGAGAATGCTGGTGAGATGGCATAGCACTTATGTTCCAAAATTTATGTCATAGTTTCAAAGAAAATATTGGCAAAAGATTTGAATTCAGGTGTGCATCCTATCTACTATTGCTTCACTAAAAAGCTTACATGTAGAATGTAAAAATAAGATATTCACATGATTAATGACCTTCTATATGATTTTACTCCTTCGCATATGGTTGTGTAAAAATGAAGAAATGCAGATATCTTATTCAGATCGATTAGCTTCAACAGATGAGATAATTAACTAGGGGGTGGATACTGCATTATAGCCTTTTGGAGATTTTTCAAACTGCAACTAGCTTTGATTCTCTTCGTTATATCTTTGATGGGAGAGAGTGACTGTAGAAATATATGAAAAAAATGTGTGATACCATAGTTGTTAAAATCATGCACAGATTGATGACTGAAATTGAGTTGTTATAGGAGAGGATGCAAGCTGAGATATTAGTAGTTGAAATTGAGTAATGCTTGAGACAATCACTTTTTCCGGAATTCATATAGAAAAAGTGATGTGGAATGGCAAAAAGGTAATATAAAGGAGTAAATGTTAAATGTGAAATTACCTTTCAGCCATCCCACATTACTTTTTCCGGATGAATTCTGAAAAAAGTGATGGTCTCAAGCATTACTCGTTGAAATTATATTATCTTATTTGATTCTATTTGTCTTCATCCTTCCCAATCTCTCGCAGGTGTTACCATGTGACGGTATTTTCTTCATTGTATGTTTTTTTTTTGCATGGTAAGTTTACTCATATATCTAAGGGGATTCCAATCCTGGACATTATCCATCACTCATAATTATGGGAGAGTTACGTAGGTACCATTTGGTGCCATTGGCACCAGTTTGGTTGGTCTAGGCACGGAGCCCATCACTTTTGTACTACCTAAACATTGACAATGTTTGTTTAGCCTCATTGTTTAGTCTCAGTACCTGGGTGATCAAACAGAGTGCTTTGAACATAACTATACCAATAGAGGTATGTGGTCCTGTGAGTGTCCAGCACGAGAAGGCTATGAGTATTTTATCACTTTCATTGATGACTACTATAGATATAGTTATGTATACTTAATGCATTTGAAGTGTGAAGCATTTGAAAAGTTTAAATAGTTTTAGGTTGAGGCCAAAAAGCAATTAGGTAAATACGTAAAGGTCATTCGATATGATTGAGGTGGCAAATACCTCTCCGGGTACTTTAAAGATTACTTGTCAGAGGTTAGAATAATATCCCAATTGGTCGCACCAGGGACACCATTGCAAAATGGTGTGATATAGTGAATGAATAGGATTCTTTTATGGATGGTAATGGCTATGATGAGTTTTGCTATTCCACTTACATCCTTTTGGAGATTTGCCCTAGAGACTGCAATGTACTTACCAAATTTGGTTCCTTCAAAGACTATTTTCAAAACACCAATAGAGTTGTGGTTTGGGCGAAAGCTTAGTATGAAATATATCTACATTTGGGGTTGTCCAGCACATATGCTGAAAGAAAGTTTGATAAATTGAAATCAAAGAGAGAAGTATGTTTGTTTGTTGGGTATCCAACAGAAAGCAGGGGTAAATTGTTCTATAGTCATAGAGGATGACTATGTGAACAATTTCAAAGCAAAGAGTTGTCTAGAGATGAGGTGGTTGTGTCAGATAAACCAAAAGTTGCTATGAGTGAGATATCTAGTGCCATCACACCTCGATGTAGTGGAGGATTACCAAGGCACTTGATAAATTCATGTTTTGGAGAGAAGCTTATGAAGCTATTCTGAAAGAATCTAAGTCGGATCCCAAGACCTATTTGGAGGTGGTTAATGATGTGGATGCGGACTGTTTGGGTCAAGGTTATGAAAACCGAGTTGGAATCTTTGTATTCCAACTAAGTCTAAGAACTTGTAGAGGCGCTTGATGACATTAAACTCTCTCGTTGTAAATGGCTTACAAGAGGAAGAGAGGGGTAGATGGGAAGTGTGAAATTAGGGGTAGATGGGAAGTGTGAATTTAGGTATCCTTATTCCAATCTAATTAGGTATCCTTATTTCAATCAAATTGGAACTTTCTTGTCTTAGGTTTAGGGGTCAAACTCATACTCCCACTAGGAAATCAGTAACCCTAAACCATATAGTAGGTCTAGGTTTAGGTTTAAGGTTTTTGGAGAAACCCTAAACCTTATTTTAGGGGTAGCCGCACCCCTTAAGGGTTGTGATCCCCTAGGGCTCAACCTAGGGGTGGTGTGGCAGCCCCTTAGGGCTGCAAGCCACCAATCCTTGGTGGCCCTCCCGTGGCTGCCAAGGTAGGTGGGCACAGGTTGAACCAGTGGCCTTCCATGCGAACCACCATGCTACCAGCCCCAATATGCAATCTTGTGTCTTAAAAACAATTAATGAATCAAGACATCAACAAAAGAAACCAAACAAGCATCAAACATGTTTAACAACAAAGTATGCATTCAATACAAGAACGTCAATTAAAAAAAAAAAAAAATCAAGAACGTCAAGAACATGTCATGTAATAATTTAATGATGCTCTAAACATGTTATAAAGTAACTAGAACATATTTTTCAATCAAAGAAACATTTCTTTAATAAACAAATTAAATCATACAATATCATTGCATGTTGCTGGAAAAAATTCCAGCAACTTTGCAACTTGAAGAACAAGATAAAATCATGTCAAGAATGATTCTAAAACATAAATCTCATGTTCTTAACATGTTAAAACTCTTCTAAGCATGCTAGATCAATCAAAGAAACAAATTTTTCTATGTAGATAAAGCATATAAGAATCAAACAACATGAGCAAATGTTGCTAGAAAAAAATCCAGTAACATTGTTTTGATGCAATCCCATTAAACACCAATCAAACATGCAATCAGCCTCTTGGGATGATCAAAACCATGTCCTAACATGATTATAGACATCCCAAAGTGTCAAGAATCAAAGGATTCAAGTCACATGCTAGATCAATCAAAGAAACAAATTTTTCTATGTAGATAAAGCATTTGAATCAATCAACATGAACACATGTTGCTAGAAAAAATTCCAGTAACATTGTTTTGATGCAATCCCATTAAACACCTATCCGAGACTTGATGCTCTCAAACTCCATTTATCTAACCATCTTCTTCTTTCTTCTTTGGGTGACACCTTTTTGAGTCTATTTTGTACCTTAAATTGGCGGCCTCTTTTATAGACTGATACTATAACAATCAAAACTAGTTTAATGACAATTGCTAAGAGGAAGTTTGAAAAAAATGGTTTTCCAATAGAAAAAGGTAGCCTTGTCCGACCGCTAGTGTCATTGGAATTGGACAAGGTGGAGTTGGTGATCCATTATAATCATGAAAACGATCGAATAATTATTATAGTGTGGCAACTTTTGGAGAGAGATTAGGTAACTAACTAATAATGCGAGGAACCATAATTCATACAAAGATGCTGTGCATACGCCATACCCATCTCAGCCTTCTTTTTTTTTTTAATTTTATTCCGTCGCTTTCTCTGGTGAAGTCAATTACCACAGCTCCCTAAGATTCACGGCAGTTTAGGGATGACCAACATTAAACAAAAAGAACAGAGAAGATAAGCTTTGTTTCTTAAAGGAATTATATTGCAGCACTTAAATATGTTTCAGACAAGGAAGAGTTGCGGTTTGAATATGGTTTAAGATGTGTTAATAAGATTATCACAAAGAAGATTTAAGTTATTTACCTAGTAACTTATAAACTATAATTCGTAGTTGATAATTCAATTGGACATTACATTAGATAAAACTATAACATATCAATTATGGTGATTTATCTTGATTATAGAAGTGGAAACTTCTGATTAATATGTTGGTGCAGATACAATGCATTGAACAGACTACGTGAGTTGTTATTCTATATAACTACTGTCAATATGAATAACTTGAACTCACGATTGCTTATAGCATTAACTCACAATTGCTTATAGCATTGACTCTCAATTCTGAGAGGAATGTAAACTCAAATGTGATGTGAAGGTCACTTTGATACATGTATGATTGAGATCTTTTACGGTCAAAATATCATTGTGTTGGGTAATCACATGTAGCATTGTGAGAACATTACTCCTCAAGATGAAATCTATAATCCTTTGATCTTAATCAAAGAGATATGAAAAATATCCCTTTGAGATAAATTTAATGGGAATTGATTATTCTAAATCTTTGGCCAAAGTGTTTTAGTAAGGAGCTACTAAAATTAAATGTACTAAATGAAATATGATTTTAAGAGCACAAGAATAATTAAGAGATTAAATCGGGAACTCTAAGGATTAAGAGAGAGTGAATTAAAGTGGCAATTTTATTTATGACTTTAATTCTACTATGGATACTTCATGAAAGGGTCGTCAGTTCCAATTATAAGATGTCACTGAGAGTTTTGATTAATAAAAATAAATACTAAAGTGCAGTTACAATTTTTTAGTGGAATAAATTATAATTAATAGTAACTTAGGACAAGTCATAAGATGACAAATGTCCTATGCCTATTTGAGCTAATTTATTTTTTCTTTAGGTCCCTTTCTCAAGTTGATTTTTATCCTCTCTTGGGTTTGACCTAATTACACGAGGATAACACCCCTTGACCATGTATGAGAGTGAGGATATGCTATTTTTTCAAAGTCCGACTTTGAGAAGGAAACCTAGTCCTACTTTCACTTGGAGATATAAGCCTATTTAAAAGGGTCTTATGGCTTTAGAGCACATACTTTTAGTCTCATAATTAGAATTGAAGAGAAACTTTAGATCTCAAAACTGTAGACTACATGTGTGGATTGAAGGAGGAGCAAGATGAATCTAATCAACTCCTACACCAAGCTAGCCAAGTGTGTCCAATGTAGTGTTCTAGCCTTTGCAAATTTTTGTTTTACATGATCTTGTGTCATGCTTTCATGATGCTTGTTCTTGGGGTTTCCACTGTAGATTTGAGATATATTCCCACCGTGGTACTCTCTTCCCTGATTCATAAGATGGTGATCATGAAAATCTATTGGCCAACTCCATTCTTATATAAGGTGAGAGTACAAGCTGCCTCAAGTGTTCACAAATGAGTCCAACCCATTATGTTCTTAAAACAAACAAAATGACTATGCTAGTCCACCCAAAAGGAATAAATACAACAACATCTCACTTGGACAACTTAAATCATTCAACCACAAGACAAACACAAACAGACATCCCAAAACACAACCAAGTCAAAATGTGTTTGCAAGTAACAAGTTAAGAATACACTAAGAGGATGCATGACATATAACAAGTACTTTCAATCATGTGACCCAAAAAAATAGAATGCGGATGTAATTCACGAATAACACAAATAGTGGTCACTACATATTCACATGAATTCCAATGAGGCTAACTCACAATGTCTTGTATCATAACACTAGTAATGCCATAATTAACAGAAATGTGCAGAAAAATAATATATGGCAACACAAAAATAATCACGATATACACACAAATACATAACTCTCACTAACTCAATACAATGGAAGACTCCAACAACCTCATATGAGTCATAAACTCAAAAAAATTTGGAGTTAAACCTTTAGTTGGTGGGTCAGCCACATATGTTCCATAGAAATGTGTGAACCCAAGAACACGACCAATGTAGGTTTTCTAGCAGAACCGAAAAACCTAACTAGTTTTGTCACTAAGAATCTGTATGCCCAGCATGTAAAATGCCTCATCAACACCATTCAAAACAAAATGAGCGACAACACTCACTTTTTCTCAAGTAAGAGTTCAATGTCATTTGCTACGAGCAAAATAGCATCAACGAAAAGCACATGAAAAATATGTTTGCCCCCACTGACCCCCTAATATATGCATTGATCAATAGCATTTTCCTTAGAATCATAAGAGGTGAATCTCATCAAACTTCAAGTCCCATTATCTTGAAGCCTGCTTAAGCCCAATAATGAACTTTTTACGCTTGCATACTATATGTTCTTTTTCATTCACTTGGCTGAAAACCATCTGGATGCTCCATATACACATTTTCAAATAGATGCCCATTGAGAAAAACTGTTTCGATATCTATTGGATATAACATGAAGTCAAAACGAGTTACCAATGCATTAATTATTTGAAAGAATCCGTGGTAGAAAATGGTGAGAATGTATTTTAATGGTCAATGCCATCTCTTTGGCTAAAGCCCTTAGCCACATGTCTAGTCATATTGTAGGCCTATAGAATCACATATGTTTTTGAAAACCTATTTGCAACCAATCAGCCTACAACCATTTGGCAATTCAACCAAACCCCACACATTATTTTGACATATGAATACTGTTGTAAATGTACTTGTGAGGTTTGTGTCTCAAATTGGTAAGTAAGAAGAGTAAATGGTTTATATAGCATAGTTGGGTTCAAACACATAAGCTTAAGCTTTTGGATTAAGTGGTGTCTCAACATGTTATATTATGGGCTCATTAAAAGACTTTCATAGGTGTTTATCTCCTTAACAATTGATTAGAGCCATGTTTAGTTGCCGCTGCTACTCATATGAGTGTCTTGGTTTGACTCTGGTAGAGTATGACCCTAGCTCTTGGAGTACTTGTGACACTCTTAGTTTGTAAGTACTCACACATAAGGGGAAGTTTGGATCAATGTGGCAGAGACTCATAAGTGAGGGTGAGATTATTATGAGTGCACTTGTGAGGTTTTTGTCCCACCTTGCTAAGTAAGAAGAGTGAGTGGTTTATATAGCATAATTGAGCCCAAACCGATAGGCTTAAGTTTTTGGGTTAAGTGGTGCCTCAACATGCTATATTATGGGCTCATTAAAAGACTTCCTTAGGTATTTTTCTTCACAACATATGTTGTCTTATCATGCATGGCCTCGTCAACATAAACTCATGCTCCTACAAATCGACTATATAGCTATCAAAAATCACAAGTCTAGAAGTCTTCTTTGATCTCCAAATGAATATCATCAATTGTCCCCTCGTCAATAATAGGTTCTTAAGCCATGGTCACAAGTTGCTATACTAGTGGTGGCACATTGAAACAGCAGGCACTAGGATTGCCTCCTAGAATATAATAATGATTTTAGTAACATGAGAAGAGCAATAGAATCTAGACCATCTTGAGCCAATGCAATAGCCTAATTCAGAATGTATGTTGCAGTCAAAGCCTCTCCATATAAAAATTTAGATAGGGGCAAGTGACTAACTAAGCATAGATCACACCATTTCTATCATAGTATGATTTCTCATTCTTGCAACCTCATTTTGCTCAGGAGTCTCATGCATTGTATATTGCTCCTCAATCCCACACGCTTGAAGGAACCTTGAAACCCGCATTTTTTCTAGTGTCATCATATCTCCCATAATACTCACGACTTCTATTTGATCGTACACCTCTAACACTTGTTTCTCTGAAGTTGAACAGTAGCCTTAAAAGTTTTAAGAGCATCCAATGATTATGACTTGTTACAAATGAGCTCAATGTGACCCTAATGTGAATGATCATCAATAAAGGTGATGAATTACCTATAATTTCCCAAACCAGTAGGAGTAATGGGACCAACTATATCAGTGTTTATCAGTTTCAAAATATTCTCACTTTCGTTAACTTTTCTTCTTCTCCTTTTAGTGGTAATCTCTCCATTTAACACAATCAACACAAGCATCAAAAATAGAAAAAACTAGGTTAATAGGGATACAATCTTTAATCAACTCTTCCATCTTTGTCTAGAAAAGTGACCCAACCATTTGTGCCACAATATGGAGGATCTTACACTTATTCTGGTATGGTTGTAACCAATATCTCAACCCGCGTAACCAAATCCATACTCATGACAACTAAGTTGATAGTGAGAGATGCATACTAATTTTCATATTTAGTCCTCGTTAGGGTTGTGATGACAAATAATTAAAGAGACAGACCAAGATCACGAAGAATTAAGGACTTCGCAACAAATTTATTATGCATATGAATACAAAAACATACTCTCATAAATGTCTTTATTCACCAAATAGTAAAATTTTCAACTTACAGATATGCTAGAACCTGCAATGCACAATGGATTTTTACGCATGATTTTCATCTTAAATTTATGCTAAAGGCCGCAATACACAATGGACTCCTACGTATAATAAAGCAAAATCGTTAAATACATTTACTTAAAATGACTTACTATAATTGTTATTCACGAAACAATGCTCAATATTTTCTCAAATAATATTCTTTAAAGAAAAATTCAATAATTTATTGTGATTTGTCCCATGAGAAGAAGGTATGTAACCACTCAAAATAATCGATTTCAATAAATGTATCAATCAATTTCGGTTCTTTCTTTTGGTGCACAACAACATTATCTATATTGAATCGAAAAGTTCATTTGTTTCAAAAGGGATTATAATAAATGCACGTGAGTCCAACCTCAATAAGAAGACAACAAAAAATAACAAATATTACCTTCATTCATTGTGAAAATGAACATTAAAGAGTCATAAAACGTATATCTCATTAAAAAACTTTTGAAAAAAAATCCATTTATTTGTCTTACTTGGTCCAGAAATATTTTGAAATAACTCATTATAATAATTACTAAGCGCACATTGACAATAATAAAAGACAACACAATTGAATCAGTACTTTGTAACCATTATTAAATATTTTTAACAAAAATAGATCTCGTTCCTTTATATAAAGATTTTATATTCACAAATAATCACTATATTTACACCAAACTATCTTTTAAACAAACTAAAGATTTAACCAATAGGCACAAAAATATAATAAACTCATACTCTTTTAAATTCTGAAATCCAACACAAAGTAACACCTTTTGAAATCTCAAAGCGAGTACAAAATATTCAATCAAAATAACACAATTGTAGCAATCACCAAATTATTCCTCATGCACGACACAACAAAGTTTGTAGCAAAGATTGATGCACGACACTCCTTAATTACAATAAGGGCAACATTGCATCATGTATTAAACATGTCGCTCCTCTCAAAGTTTGCAAAACGCTTTTCTTTTTGAATAATTTCTAATAAAATCCAACAACTTATCTTGGTTAGTCCCACGACAAGAGGGAACATAACTAGTCAAAGTCATCAATTTTATCCACAACAACATTATTTATATAGCTCAAAATTCCTTAATCTCAAGAGAAATCCACATAAATCATCGGTTTAAGCATATGTATATATATTGTAATGCCTGAGAAATTAAGTCACATAACAGAATAGAAAAATATTGTCAAAATTCATGAAATAAAATTTTAAAATAATTAGTTATGAAGTACGAGAATACCTCAGAAAAATAGGACTATATTGGATGAAAAACGAGGTCAAAATAAAAAATTAGGGTCGGTGACATGTGGCATGAACACTAAACGCATGGGCGGCTGGGACACGTGGCAAAAGCCTTTTTTTTTTTTAGGGGTGATAGACCATGCACAAATCGATCACTATTTGTACAGTGACATGTAGCACATGAACAACAACACATGTGGGCAACTGGACTCGTGGAAAATTATAATTGGGCCATTTAATACCCTTGAGAATTAACAAACATATAGTTAACTAGGCGTGCCTCTCAAGACCTATTTACAACGTAAATAAGTCACAAGAGATCTAACTAATGAGTTAACTCTATATAAGTAAGAAAACATAAATAGTTGTAAAATAGTACAAAATAGCATAAATTCCATTATTCATTCAATATCCAAAGCAAACACTAAATCTTCCAAGAGAAATAACTTAAAAACCAAAGTGTTACAATTCCCAAAATAACCTCAAATCATCAATAAGTAAGGAAAACACCAAACATGTTAAAGATCTCAAATAAAATATCAAATATCATGGTCAAGTCTTAATAAAATAATCAAATAAAGGATCTCGATCATTTCGCTACACGTATCATCGCCGCTATCCCACATGCTTTGCAACCACTCGGAGTCTAACTCCTCAAATATGATCCTGACTAGATCATCCATAAGTACATATCGTCTCGCAAGGCTCATGATCTAGCTCTTGACTAACTGCAAAACATAAACTATATTTCATAGGTAAGAGGTAAAGTCAAGTGTAAGTTCACGACTTAGTGAGGTAAAATCACATGTAAGGCAATTATCTATTTTGTGAACTCAAAGTTTTATAGAAAAAAGTTTGTTTTTTTTTTTTTTCACATGTTAGGCAATTGATCACAATAAGAAGTATGTAATGCAATATAGCTATAAGTACATGATAAATTTTGATCATACTATCATAGCTCAACTCCATATAGTCTTTTTGAGTCATTACCCTTTCTCGATAGGGTTTGTATGTTCTTAAAAGAACCTCTCGTACAACATTGGTGCCCTGATGTAAACAAGCTAACGGTCATTATAAAACAGCTTGACTGGGTCCGACCCCAAGTGGCCCATGCTGCTAATAATGCTGTACGATCATAATTACCATGCATACATGGCTGCACTGGACACTTAGTTGGCCTCTTTGATTAAATAGAAAAACATAAAATAAACTGGACTATAGGGCTTTGCCCCTATAATAGTAGCCCATGACAGAAGGTCATGTCATAAGATTCACTTATATGAACTTTCTCTTATATGAATGCATGATAAAATACTTACACGAATTAATCATTTCTTATAAACTCAATTAGCTCATATGCATAAAGGAAAACGTTCATATGTTCATAAAGTATAGTCTGTGCAAGTAAAAGTCATCCATGTTTTCATTCATATCAACATAGTATACTGAAATCATGTCAAATAGATAACAATATCCATATGAAATTCGCTCACTTGAGTCATAGAAAAAGTCCTCAACACTGACCTCGAACTCTCCAATATGATTCTCTGTAAAAACCCTATTGTTAGACAACTCTTCTGGACCAAAAACACTTACTTAGGACTTAAAAACTGACAAAACAAGGCACTGGAACAACCCGGGATCGATCTTAGAAGGGCTAGGATCGATATTGCTGAGGGAGGATTGATCCTAATAGGTGAAGATCGATTCGGGTCTGGTCCGGATCAATCCTGACAACCTGGGGTTGATCCTGGACTAGTAGAATTTCTTGACGCGTCCAGAACACTCTCGAACCCCAAAACAGCTCTACCAAACCCATGATGACTACTAAGGTCTTTGGAATTTTTAAGGGTTCAATAACTTGACATCTATAGTCTAAAACTATACAAACAAACTCTAACCAACCTGTTATGGTCTTTAAATATCTTAAACAACATTAACAACAATCAAGCAATGCTCAAACATCCAAACCACATCCAATACGGTACTAACCTATGGAGAAAAATAATACAATGACGAAGAATGCAATAACTAATCATCTCACTAACTTTGTGGGTCTTAGAAACTCCCAAATACACTTTCAAACTGACGAAACGACAACTCTCTCTTCACCACGGTGCTCAAACAGCCTCTCAATACCTTGAAATTCATGCAAATGATGTTGGATAAGGGTAATGACGCATAAATAGAAATTATAACAGCACTAAGGCTTCAAAAAAATCCTAAAATCATATTCAGATGTGAGAGGATCAATACTATTAAAGGGAGGATCGATCCTTAGGGTTTCTAGCCCCTGAGGATCGATCCTTTCCTGAGGAGGATCAATCCTTCAGGTCAGAAACTAACTTGGGGATCCTTCCAGGCCCAAATACTCACCCTGAACCATCCAACCTTGATTCCAGCTAACCCTAGGATCCAAAATACTATGTCTCTTAACTAGGTTTAGGACCAGGGTATTACAGGCCGGCACATGCGTGGCATGATCGATCAGGCACTATAGAACCGTTCGATCATGCCCAAAAATTCTATAAATAACTGAGTTTGCTTCGCATTTTTTTCTCACAACAAATCATCCTCTTTCTTTCTCTGTACTTTTTTTTTTTTTAAAAGGAAGTATTTCTAAGTGTGAGGAAGGTTTCTTGAGTAGCTAAGTGCTTCAGAAGTGGTTTCTCGATGTAAAAGGTCGAGTCATTCATAAACGGATTTTTTGAATATAATTTCTGAAACTCTAACTTTTGTTTTTGTTTTTGTTTTTAGTTAAAGCTTTATTTACATTGTTATAATGTCCAAATAAGTTATATATACTTAGAAAACATGTTTAAAAGTGCAGTTGTAATGCCCGAATTTCCACATGAGATTTGTAGTTGGCAATGGATTTTTACTGAAGGCAGGAAGAAGCTTGCCTGCATTTTAAGGGGGACAGAGGCCTCCATATTCCTAGTGTGGGAAGCTGCATGCTGGGGAATGTAAATTGGGAGCTGGGAGATGCTTCCGGTGTGGTCAGAAAGGCCACTTCGTCAAGGATTGCCCCGTGGTAGGCATAAGAGGAGCAAGGTTGCAAGGAAGAAACAATCAGTAGAGGCTACATGCTAGGGTGTATGCACTTACCCTAAGAGAAGNCCGACACCAAGGCTAAGGAAACAAAAGTGGTGACAGGTACCATTTCTTTTTATAGTAGTCATGCATGCCTGTTTTTTGACTCGAGTGCTACTCACTCATTTATTATGCGACATATGTAACAATGTGCACTATGGACATTGAACCATTAGGGTAGAATATAATTGTAGCAACACCCATAAGAGGCACTATAATTTATAAGAAAGTGGTAGAAGATTGTCTTGTTGTAATAGAATGAAGGACACTACCAACGAACTTGGTTGTATTAAAACTGCTTGGTTTCGATATCATCCTTGGGATGAACTAGTTGTCGAAATATAGCTAAAGCATTGATTGCTGGAGGAAGGAGGTTCTGTTCAGGCCACCTAGCGTTGAGGAGTTCAAGTTTTGTGGATCGCATGTGTGAGCTACTCAACCACTCTTTTAGCAACAAGCATGAAAGTGCATTGTGGACGGCAGTCAGGCTTTCTTGGCCTGCATCATCTCAAACCAGGAAGTAGAAAAGAAGTAGAAAGATATTCATAAATGAAGGCTAAACATTAGAAGCTAGTAGTGCCACTTCAGTCACTTCATGTGCTAGAGTGGAAGTGTGAGGAAGTCACAATGGACTTCGTGGTTGGACTGCCAAAAGCACCAAGTGAGCAATATGCCATTTGGATGGTGGTTGATAGACTCATGAAAAGTGCACATTTTGTTCCCTTCAAATCACTGATTTGATGCAGAAATTGGTAGAGTTATATGTTAGAGAGATAGCCAAGTTGCATGAAGTACTTGCTGCGATAGTTTATGATCTAGACCCTTAGTTTACATCAAGCTTTTGGACAAGTTTGTACAATGCAATGGGGATGAACCTAAATTTCAGCACGACATACCACCCGTAGACAGATGGTCCATCACAGAGGACCATCCAAATACTAGACGACATGCTGAGGATGTGCGTAATTGACTTTAAAGATAATTGAATTCAATACGGACCTTAGTTGAGTTTTCCTACAATAATAGTTTTCAAGCAACTATCGATATAACACCATATAGAGGCATTATACGGACGCAAATGTAGATTGACTTTATACTGGGATGAGGTCGGTAAGAGACAATTGTTGGGACCATATTTGGTGCAAGATATAAAGGAGAAGGTTGCTCTTATTTGTCAAAGAATGTTGAGTAGTCTACAAAAGACTTATGTTGATAAGCACCATCGAGAGTTGAAGTTCGAGGTGTAAGACCAAGTATTTATGAGAGTCTCACCAATAAAGGGTGTAGTGCGGTTTGGCGAGAAAGGAAATCTAAGCCTAAGATATGTCAAACCGTTTGAGGTAATCGAAGTGGTTGGTCCCGTGGCATTTAGAGTTGCGCTACTTATAATAGCTTAAAAGTACCAATTTTCTTTATTAAAATAAGCACTATCATACTCTATTTTATTCTAATTCTCGTATTTTATAGTTAATTTTAGAATAGTGTTTAATTACTAGTCTTAAGTTTAAATAAAACATCTATGCAAGTAATTGTATTTTTATAGGAAGTGAAAAAGAAAAGGACCAAAGCTAAAAGACAAAAAAGTCAAATCAAAGTCAAAACAAAGCCAAGCCAAGTCAAGCCAAACCAATAAAATGAAGGAAAAGATGAAAATGGAATTTTTTCATTCAAAGAGAAGTGTGCATGGAAGGCCAAGAAAGAGAGGGAAAAAAAAAAACGTGGGGCTCACCTTAGCGAAGATGGGATTAAAGAAGAGTCAAAAAAAAAAAAAAAAAACAATAGAAACTCTTGTTATTTTTTCAAAGGTTCTTGAGTTGTCTAGAGCATGAATTATCAACACAAATTTCGTATGTCATCTTACCTGCGGCAGCGTGAAAAGAGGAGTATTCTATTTAGATGACCCAAGTGCGCAGCAATAGAAAAGGAGTCTCAGTACTAATAGGATTTGTTTTTCCTTGTAATTAAAAGAGCACTAATCACCAACAGAAGGAGGGTTTTTTTTTCTTATTATTTGCGTTTTGTTTTCTCTCACTGGGAGGCTCGCAAGGAACACACGGACGTGAATTGGAGCAGTGTGGCAGTTCTGAATTTTCTGGGGAGCTCAACAATGTCTTTTTTTATTTTTTTATTTCTTCCTTAGTTTATTTTATCTCACTTTGTTAAACCCAGTAACCATCGGACTTGGCCGGAGTACATGACGTATTCCATATGTCTACTCTACGGAAGTATGTGCAAGACCCTTTGCACGTAATCAATTTTTGGCCATTGTAGATTTAAGCAAATTTGATCTACAAATCTAATATGTAAAGAGGTGCCAGTTCAGGTCTTAGACCATGTGGAACAACAGCTGCGAACGAAAATGATCCCATTGGTTAAGGAGTTATGGCAGAATCATGGAATAGAGGAAGTCTGTTAGAGCAAGAAATGAAAAACCGATACCCGAATTTGTTTTAGGTTTGTAATTCCTTCAAGGTATTTACATAAGATATCTATCATATTTATGGAAATAAGTCATAGAAATGTAAGAATTAAGTAAAAAATGATTCTTTCAGGGTACTAAGAGATGAATTCAATTCTCCAATATCTTGATGGTGATTGGATCATGCCATATGTGGAAGGATTTAGAGAGGAATTGGGTGATTGGGATTGCTCACCAGGTATAATGACGTACCTATTGCATAGTTTAAGGATATCCCAGAAGAAGACTTTCATTTTCAAACGATATAGAGATAGATGAAATGGATGAGGATAATTTTGAAGCATTTGAGGGTGAAATTTCAGTGATTCTAGTAAATGGTTGGGATGAGATCCTGCAAGAGCCAACTAAGCACAAGATTGAGGATTCTCCTAAGGATTAGGTAATGTATGTTATAAATATGTAGTATTGTGTGCAATATACATTGATAACATGCAAACATGACTTAAATTTCAAGGATGAAATTTCTATAAGCAGGGAGGAATGCAATGCCTAAAAAGTTAAGGTCCATAACATAATAGAAAAATGGGAAAAATGCATTTTATCCCCCCCAATGTTTGAGGGATTTTTCAATTTCACCTCCAATATTAAAAAAAATTGCAATGTACACCCTAATGTTGCAAAAATTTTCAATCCAAGCAAATCGTTAGCATATGACGTCTCATCTGATGAAAATTGAAATTTTCACTGTTCACTTTCTCAAATTACCCTCGACTAAACTCGTTATTTCCTAAAATATCCTTTTTTTAAAAAAAGGGTGGCCGGCCACCTCCATTTGGCTAAGGGGGTGGCAAGTCACCCCCATGGCCCATGGAGGTGGTTCGTCCACCCCCAAGGGTCCAAATGGGGGTGGTTCGACCACCCCCAAGGGTCCAAATGGGGGTGGCCGAAACCACTCCCAAACCTGTTGGGCCACACCCACGCACCACTGCCCCCCCCCCGTTCTTTCTTTTTCCTTTATAAAGAATTTATTGAAATAAAAAGTTTAGTCGAGGGTAATTTGGGAAAGTGAACAGTGAAAAATCCAATTTTCGTCAGATGAGACGGCAAATGCAAACATAATGCTTGAAGGCAAAATTAAAATGCAACACTAGAGGGTACATTGCAATTTTTTAACATTGAAGGCAAAATTAAAAAACTCCTCAAATATTGGGGGAGTAAAGTGCATTTTTCCATAGAAAAATATTGTCAAAATTCATTAAATAACCTATTAAAATGCTTAGTTATGAAGTACGGAAATACCCAAGAAAGATACGACAAAACGAGATGAAAAATGGGGTCATTTTTTTAAAAAGAAAAAATTTAGGGTTTTGGTGAACAGTGTCAATGACACGTGGCATGAAAAGTAAACACATGAGTGGATGAGACATATGATCGATCATGTAGAGTAGCATGATTAATCACTGTTTGCACAGTAACACATAGCACATGAACAGTAATACACGTGGGCGATTGGACATGAAAATTTTGGTTGAGCCAGCACATGCGTGGCATGATCGATCAAGTACTGTAGCACCACTCGATCATGCCAAAAAATTATATAAATAGTTGAGTTTGCTTCTCATTTTTCTCACAACAAATCATCATATCTCTCTTTACACTTTTGTTTAAGTGTTTCTAAATGTGTGAGGAAGGGTTCTTGAGTAGCTAAGTGCTTTGGAAGTGGTTTCTCGATCTAAAAGTTCGAGTCATTCATAAGTAGAGTTTTACGCGATATGATTTCTAAAACTCTAGCTTTTGTTATTTGTTTAGTTAGAGCTTTTATATACATTGTTATAATGTCCAAATAGGTTATATTTAGTTAGATAACATGTTTAAAAGCGCAATTGTAATGTCCGAGTATCAATATGTGCAATAAGATTTATTGTAGTGCCATAGTAATGCCTATATAGTTGTATATGTGGCTACGCTACATTGTTGTTACAATGCTCACATAGCATTGTTAAGTAGTTTAACATGCTTTTAGTGTATAAATGCCACCCAAATTATCATTAAACGTGCAAGTAATATTGTTATTTTATTAAGTTTTATAAAAAGAGATTTTTGAAGTTATCTTTAGAAAATCATGTAAAAGTGTTTATGCATACAATTGGTTTACAAACATAAACATGTCGTTATGCTGCCCGAGTATTGTTATGATGAAAATAAAGCTTAAAAATAATGTTTTTATAAAGCCCTAGTTTTGGTTGAAGGGTTAATGAATAATACTTTTGATGTCTTTAATTGGTTTATTTTGTTGTATATGTGATATATACAATGACTAAGGAAATGTTAACGTAAGAGATGGTCGATCCTTGGTCGACCGAGCTTCTGGTTGTGAGATGGATAGGGTTTTAATGGCCTTTGGTAGATCATTAGTTGATTTTTGATTGACCGAAATCAGTGAGAACAGAGAGAAATACTATTTTTTGAGGTATTTGAGGGTCCTAAGCTTTTGACTAAGGTTTGGGGTTTCCATGTAATGATGTGAGTCTAATCGTTATATACAATATATAAATGCAGAGAAAATACATAGTTGGTTTTTGAGGTTTTAATATTAAAGTTTAAGTCAAAGTTATAAGTATAAACTTATTAACCCTACACTATTTTACAAAAGCATGAGATATATGACTTATTGTGCTCTGTTATTTCATAATGACTATGATTATATTTTGAAATGTTTTACATGTGTGCTATACAGAAAATGTGAATTTCAAGGAAATTGACTTTAAGAAAGTCAAGGTTTGGAAGGAAAACTAATTTTTATGATAAATGTAATAATGTGATAATGCATGTAAAGTGTTAGAATATATTTAGAATATATTATGATATTTATCGTATTTTCTTGATTTTTTGTAATTATCTGGTTTACCGTAATGACTATGATTATATTTTGAAATGTTTTACATGTGTGTTATACAGAAAATGTGAATTTCAAGGAAATCGACATCAAGAAAGTCGAGGTTTGGAAGGAAAACTAATTTTTATGGTAAATGTAATAATGTGATAATGCATGTAAAAAATACGAAAAGACACGTAAATATAAGTAAAAAGAAATGCATGTGAAAGCCTAGTGGTCAAGTGAGAGTGTGTATACACTTGTCTATATGAAAATGAAAAGTGTGTGAAAACATACATGAATGTGAGGTGGTTGAGACCGTGCTCTCTCTCTCTCTCGTTTTCTCCTCTCTCTCTCTCTCTCTCTCTCTCTCTCTCTCTCTCTCTCTCTCTCTCTCAAGTTTCCACATGAGAAAAAACCCAATTCATTTGGATCTCATTTTGTTAAGAGATTAAAAAAAAAAAAAAAACACAATTCAAAAATGAGATTTATTACAGCCATTAAGAAAAGAGACATTTGCTCTAATATCAATTGTTAGAATTAAACTAAAATGTTATGCCACTTCTACACAATGTGTAAATTAATTGCTGAGAAAACATGTATCTTTTATGCTTGTTTGCGTCGAAAGCTGTAGAATAAGAGTACAATGTTGTGTGTTGGAGGAGTCTGGTATTTTTTTGACCCAAATGTGGGTTACCTTCTGACCCACGGCTGTGACCCACGGCAGGGTCACCACCAGACCTTAACGTGGGTCAGGTTGTGACCCACTGGTCACTTTTTTTAAAAAAAATTAGGATATTTAGGTAATTGAACATCCTTTGTTAAGATTTAATGGAAAATCCTAACAGATGGAGAATCTTGTAAAAGAATCAAATTTAGATACACTAAATTAAGATATTTTAAACTTTAGATAAAACATTACAAAAGTCATAACATTTCAGGAGAGTTAAGTTAAATTATCCCTAATTTTTTTAGTTTTTAAACTCAATTCAATCAATATTCAAAGAGATATGGTTAAAATGTTGCTTGTTGATCCCACTATCTACAGCTCAAACTTGTCTAGAAAACTTTGCTTAAATATGTTGAGCACACTTTATCTATTTCCATAGAAAGATCAAAGAAGTAAGAAATGAGTTGCCCTGAGGTTGACCTGATTCTCAACCTTGAATGGTCGGACAGGGGAACCCACCATCCCACCTTCAAGCCCAGTGAATCCCCACTCATGCCTTTTTCACTTTCTTGTTTGCTGACGCAGACAACCTCCACCTGGACTCCACACGTGTACCCAAAAAGTGTCCATTCGCAACTAATTTATAATTCTAATCTTCTTCCCCACTCGGTCCACCGCTTTCACATTAACAATATCTATCTTCAACTTCGCTTCCTCTACAACCTTTTTTTTTTATTTTATTTTTAAAAAAAATAGATTATATATTTTACCAATTAAACCAATAAATACTCCCTCAAGTATTTTATAAAAGCCAGAAAGAATTCGGAAATAAAAATAAATAAATAAAATTTCCCAACTCTATCACTTGCGTAAAACTATGCATATAAATGCAACTTTGGTAGTATTCCGATTCCCAACAAAAATACAAATAAAAATAATTGCCAATCCTTTTCTTTCTTTTTTCTTCTTTTTTTTTTTAGTCACAATATTTTTGTCGCTTACAACGCATGCACCGACTGCATCCGGCATCCTCATGGAAAGCACGCAGCAACGTCTGGGCGCCTTCCATCTTGTTCATCAAAATCCAACCCCCTCTGCGTTCTTCAATAATTACATGTTATTATTATGAGAAAAAAGTTTGAATTTTCCGCACTGTTTGTTTACGTTCACAAACAAAAAAAAAAAAGAACCGATTATTTCTCAAACTCTGACTAAATATTCTTTCTTTACTCTTTTTCTCTCTCTAAACCCGCCTTTCCATTTGCATTCAAAACGACCAAACTGAAACAGAGGAAGCAGAGGCAGCCCCTCTCTCTCTCTCTCTCTCTCTCTCTCTTTCTCTGAACCCACAGCCATAAACCCTAACTCTCTCTACCTCTTAAGCTTTCTTTGCCATGGAAGATGATGACCCAGTAAGCCTCTTCTTGAGTCTTGACAACTGGCAAGAGTCCCACGCCGACCCAGAAGAGCTTTCACTATCGCAAGACTCGCCGCCTCAATCTCCGGCGGAGACCTACATGTTGGGCTTTGTAATCGCCAACATAGTCGGAATCCAATACTACTCCGGGACCATCAGCGGCCGGGAAATGGTGGGTCTGGTCCGGGAACCCCTCAACACGCACGACTCAAACGCCATCAAGGTCCTCAACACCAGAACCGTCCAAGTGGGACACATCGAGCGCCCTGTCGCAGCGGTACTGGCGCCGTTGATAGACTCCCATACCATTGTCGTAGAAGGCATTGTGCCCAATACTCGTGCCACGGGAAACAGGTACAAGATTCCTTGTCAAATTCATGTATTTTCGAGAATTGAGGCCTCTGAGGCAGTTAAATCGGCGATTTCGAGAGGTGGGTTGCACTTAATTTCGGATTCCGACGCGTCCTTTACGCTGTCCGAGGCCATGGTGGTGAAGGAGCAGAAGAAGGGTGAGAAGGAAGTCAAGAGTGTGGATGAGATTTTCAAACTTGTTGATGAGAATGTGAGCAGGAAAGGTGCGTTGGAAGCATTGGAGCCGCCGAAAGGTGTGATCAAATCGGAGCTCTTTGTGCATCAGAAGGAGGGGTTGGGATGGTTGGTTCATAGAGAGAACTCGGACGAATTGCCGCCTTTTTGGGAGGAGAAAGATGGGTCTTATGTGAATGTTTTGACGAATTACCATACGAATGTGCGGCCGGAGCCTTTGCGAGGTGGGGTTTTTGCGGATGATATGGGGTTGGGTAAGACTCTAACTTTGCTCTCTTTGATTGCTTTTGATAAATGCGGTAGTGCTCTTGCTTCTGCAATGCATAGTGCTAGTTTTGATGTAGAAAAGTTTGATGAAATGGGCGAGGAGGAGAGTGGAAAGAAGGGTAAGAGGGGAAGAACTAGCAAGAAGGGTGCACTGTCGCGGAAAAAACGAAAAATTGGTGATGTGAGATTGGATGGCAATGTGAAAGGAAAATCTGTTTGTCTTTGTGATAAGTATTTCAGTGATTTTGGCAGCAAGACAACTTTAATTGTGTGCCCGCCTTCTGTGTTTTCAACATGGATAACACAGCTAGAAGAGCATACTTGGCCCCGAAAGTTGAAGGTGTATATGTATTATGGGAATCGGACAAATGATGTTGAGGAGCTCAAAAAGTATGATATAGTATTAACTACATACAGTACTCTGGCTACTGAATATCGTTGTTCGGAATCCCCAATGAAGAAGATTGAGTGGTGGCGGGTCATTTTGGATGAGGCACACTTGATAAAGAATGTAAATGCTCAACAGAGTCGAGCTGTCACTGATTTGATGGCCAAGCGAAGGTGGGTTGTTACGGGAACGCCCATTCAGAATGGCTCATTTGATTTGTTTTCTTTGATGGCATTCTTGCGGTTTGAGCCATTTTCAATCAGGAGTTATTGGCAAAGCTTGGTACAGCGTCCACTTGCTCAGGGAAACCAAAAGGGGCTCTCACGTCTGCAGGTAATATCATGTGATAGATTGGATGTTAATGTTATCTTACTGAAGCAAACTTGCTTTGAGGTTGGAATCTCATGTTCTGTATGGCTAATTGCTTTAATATTTTCCTGAACGATTTCTAACCTGATACTTAGTTTCTTTGCTTGCTAAAGTGGTTGACCAGTTTCTTTGCATGCTAAAGTGGTTGACCATAAAATTTACTGGTTTTTGATATGATTGCAAAGAATAGGAATTTCTTTTGTACTATAAGTGTCGTGTATGTTTTTGGGAACTTATATTGTACTTTCCAGTTGGAATAAAATAAAATATATAGAAGTGAACCACAGGAGTTTTTTCACATACCTGTTTGAAGATTGTGAAGTTTTTGGTTGTTTCAACTTTTCTTTTTATGTTTCTGGTATGAATTACTTGGAAACAATTTTTTGTTGCCATGTGAACCTTAATGTCTTAAGAACTCAAGAAACTATTGCTTCTTAAATCTCTTTCTACTTGATTACAGCTACTGGAATCCAATATTTAACTTTGCTTGATCCGAACATCTTTCTCTCTCTCACCAGTCCCTATTACTCACCACTCTTTCTTCTGCTCTGAACATCTTTTTGGTTCAGTTATTTTCTTCTCCAAAGGAAATATCCCTCTTGCCATTGCCCAAGAGAGTTGGAGGCCGGCCCCTGCCCATGTGGAGGTGCACACCCATTTAGGAACATATGCAAAGGGGTAAAGAGAGAAGTCAATGGAGATACTTTTTAAATAAAAGAACTAGCTTACATCAGCCTCCTTCGGACCCTTGCTTTCAAGTCTTGTCTTTCTTCTCCAAAGGAAATATCCCTCTTGCCAATGCCCAAGAGTTGATTTCCAACTGCATATTAAACAATATGGGAATTCATCACCAGTATTAATGAGGTATGGTTGAAGGGGAATTAATAGGCATTGGTTTTGATTGCTAGGTTGATTTGGATGGCTGATGAATGATTCTGTTTCCAGTTTATGGGAGAGGGGAATGTGTTATAGTCATATAGATGCATGGACCATAAACAATAGTAGGAATTAAAAAAAAAAAAGAAACAAAAAAAAGTTTAGGAATAAGATATGTACTTGAGGGAACCAACCATGGTAACTGGTATACCCATGATTGCCAGATGAAACTAGCACAAACCAACCATGGCATGGGGGAAGAATGCGAATAGGATTCCCATTTCACTCAAATAGAGTTGTCTTAATCTTCTTTTCTCTATGAAGTAGTGGTTAGATTTGTAATATTTTCATTTAGTTTCTCTCTAGATATCACTGAATTGATTTCAATACCTAATGTGAATTATGAGTTTTTGCATTATTAATCTTCTTATTGTTTTTTGTTATTACTTCCTCTATCCTACTAAGATAGTCTTCTTTCAAAAGTCAAAATATTAAGGAGATTGTATCTGATGCATTAGAACTTACCTAGTTAAGCTTATCTTTGCGATTTTTCCTGTGAGTTTTTAACTCAAAAATATGGGCAACAGTAGAATAAGAATTGTTGGAGTTGATGTTTCATGCTGCCACTTCTGTATTAGATCATATCATTTGATAAATGCGAAGAACATTTTGTTGTGTATTACCATAGAATCTAGTGTAATTCATATTGTTATAAAATAATGAACTAGAAACTAAGGTACTTGGATAATATGTAGTGAGTCTTGTTGAGCTGTAAGTGGTCACAACATCCTGCTCAAGCCATATAGGAGTTGATTGTTGAAGATGGGCTCTCCGTTGTGAAGTCTGGTGGGATTGTCTTTAGGCCTGGGAGTCTGCCTCGTCTGGGTTGGCAAGTAGGCCTCTACGAAGACTCTGTGTCTGATTCTATCTGCTTAAATAAAGTGAATTTGAGGGCCTATCCTTTTGAGGTGGTGCTTTCCTCTAAGCTGAGCACTTTGCCGGCAAGCTCAAAGTGGGTTTTTGTTGCTAAGTGGGGTGAGCAGGTTCCAATGCTGGAGTCTTTTTTATCCTCTTCTACTTCTTTCAAAGTTGTGCAACTGTAGTGAAGGATAAGTCTTTAAATTTGCTGAGTTGGGTGGGGGTCTTACGGGGGGTGTGGGTAGAAGCAATGCTCTTGTAACCCGACCTTGTTTGGATGTGGATTTGTTCTCTGAGGAGACGCCCACCCTGTTGAGATTCTGTTTAGCAATTTTTAATAAGAAAATAGCAGGGACTTTGCCTTTAGCCTGCGTTCGTTCCATAGATAGTGAAGGAAATCTGTCATTTTGTGGGGCTTTCGTGCGAGTGTTTTGAAGAAGAGCTGCTGGCCTTGTTTGCAGCCATTGAAGCGAACCACTCTAAGTAGTTGTCAAACTCTTGCTCCAGTTTGGGAAAAGAAGGAAATTGAGAATTAAGAAGCTTAGTTTGTTCCATAAACTATGACACTAATAGTGGCAGCCCTAGCCGCGATAGAGTCACGGGGAAGGTTGCTAGTCTTAATGCCACCTTCATTGCTCTCATTCTGAAGAAATCCGGGGCTATTGATCTTAAGGACTTTCAGCCTCTTAGTCTCTGAGTGGAGTTCATAAGATTATTGCCGAAGTCCTTGCCAGTAGGTTGAGAAGGGTTATGGAGAAGATTATTTTGAAGCTCCATAATGTTGTTAAAGGTATGCAAATCCGTGATTGGTTCTCATAGCAAATGAATGTTTGAAGAGTAGAATCAGATTTCGTGAGCCAGGGTTGCTTTGTAAATTGGATATTGAAAAGGCCTATGATCATGTCAATTGGGATTTCTTACTTGTCGAGAAGGTGTGGTTTCCGGGAGAAATGGCGTTCTTGGATAGAGCATTGGATTTCTTTGGTATGTTTTTCCGTTTTGGTGAATGTCAATCCGTCCGGTTTCTTCAGTAACTCCCATGGTTTGAGACAAGGAGATCCTTGGTCACCTTTTGTCTTTGTTATTATTATGAAGCCTTAAGTAGAATGCTTTTTGCAACTGTTAATTAGGGTTTTCTCCCAGGCTTTTCTATGGGGTCTAGGCACTCTGGTGTGGTTAACATTTCACACATGCTGTTTACGAATGAAACTTTGATTTTTTGTGGGGCCCAGCCTAACTAACTACGCTATCTCAGTGCTTTATTTTTATGCTTCGAAGCTATCTCCGATTTGAATATTAATTTGGCTAAGTCACAATTGGTTTATGTGGGTAATGTTGATAATGTTGATGCGTTGATTGGCATTCTGGGTTGTGGGATTTCTTCTTTGCCTTTAAAATATTTTGGTTTTCCGTTGGGGCCCTTCTATAAAGTCAAGTCTATTTGGGGTGGTGTTATTGAAAAGATAGTGTCAGTTGGCTAGTTGGAAAATGATACACTTGTCTAAGGGTGGTAGGGTTATCCTTGTAAAGAGCACACTTTCCAATTTTCCTACGTATTTCATGTCCTTCTTCTCTTTCCCAGTGGGTGTTGCCAACCACATAGAGAAGCTTCATCGAGATTTCTTATGGGATGAGCTAGGCGAAGAGTTCAAATTTCACAGGATAAATTGGTCCAAGGTTTATTCTTTGATTTCTAAATTTGGCAGTTCATGGGTGGTGTTCTAATGAGCATATTGGGTCATATGGGGTGGGGTTATGAAAGAATATTAGGAGGGGTTGTGGGATGTTTTTAAGTTATACTAGATTTGAGATAAGAGATAGCTCTAAGGTTAGATTCTTGAATGATCTGGGGTGTGGGGACAAGGCCCTAAAAGGAAGCCTTTCCACATTTATATGGTATTACTTGCGTGAAGGATACTTCTGTAGTGGTTCACTTGGAGTTTCTAGTGGCTCCAGTCAGTGGAATGTATGCGTTGCTAGAGTAGCTCGTGATTGTGAGGTGAATATCTTTGCCTCATTCTTCAATTTGTTATATTTAATTATAGTGAGACGAGAAGGTGAAGACAAGCTGTGATCCACCTCTTCCAAAAGAAGGTTGTTCAATGTTAGATCCTTCTATAGTGTCATTGTTTGTAATGATGACATCCCTTTTCCTTGGAAGATTATTTGGGGGAATAAGGTCCCTTTGAGAGCGGCTTTTTTTACTTGGTTAGCGGATCTAGGGAAGATTTTTACCATGGACAACCTACCTTAGGAAGCGATATGTTATTTTGGTCGACATGTGTTGTATGTTCAAGATGAAGAGTCCATGGACCATTTTCTTTTTCATTATGAGGTTGCTTGTGCCTTATCGATTTTTTTTTTCAAGCATTTTGGGCTGTCTTGAATTATGCCTAGACGAGTACTTGACTTGCTGGTTGATTGCTGTTAGTATTAAGAGTGTTGTTGTGTGTAAGATGGTGTTTTCTTGCCTTTTGTAGTGTCTTTGGAAGGGAGAAGATGTTGGAGCTTAAGTCTTTTTTCTTTAGTACTCTTTATTTTTGGACAAATGTGTTTATATCTCTTTTGGTGCTTATTTTTCATAATTTTCTTATTCTTTTTTCTCGTTCTAGTTAAATGTTTCTCTTGTATACTTTTTGTGTACCTGGGCTGCGCTTTATGCTTCTAATGATATCTCGATTACTTATAAAAAAATAAAAAAATTGTTGGATGCAGTGTTTGTTTAGCAAATAAAGAGAGAATACGTCATCACTTTTTTTAAATTGACATATATTTTGTGATAGATTGAAATGGGATGAAAGAAATCTTAGTGGGACGCAAGGAGCATGTGTTTAAGTAGTTGAATGTAAATATTAAGCTTATTGACCATAGACTATGAAATCTATCTATCCTATAGCACTATAGCAGTTCAAAAATTTACAAGCCAACTTATTGCAATTGTTATGACTTCAATATGAGTATTGGATCTATTTTTATACAACATTGAACCACGTATCCACTTTTGTTACTTATGATAGTATCTTGCTAGAAGTTCAGCTCATTATTGGGCGAGTTGTTCATGAGCTTGTTTCTCACCACCAAGAGTGGGAGGCAAACTAGGAAAACATGAAACAGTTTCTTCTGTCATTTTATTTTTTTTTCTAAAAAAAAATGTATAATGAGCAACTAATCTATGTAATTATTGGGTTTTGGTTTTGGCAATAGTCTTCACTTGCTTGGGTGGCTGTTTACTAGAGCTGCAGGATGTGCTCTAGCAACCTTACCTAAGAAAGAAAGTTAAACTTAGCTAAGGATTTAGTTGACTTGACAAGTTTTTTTTTTTTTATGAAAGGTATTTGCTCATATAGTTTTTTTTTTTTTTTTCTGAGAAATATAGTTAAATATTCAAAGGGTTTGTTATAAAGCTGATCCGTACACCATTGATAGATTTGTTGCATACTGTTGATGAATTATTGCTATATTTGTATTTAGAGAACATTTTTCTTCTGCAGGAAGCAGTATGTTTTAGTAGTGGCACTATTTTGAGTTTAAAACTTTTTCTGGAGCTGCCTGCCTGAAAAAGGAAGATTGAAGACTCTTGTAGAGTGAATAATTTATTTACGCATGCTTTTTTTCTCCTTTTTTTTTAATTTTTTTTAATTTTGAAAATTTTTCATTTTTACTGACTGGTAGGATTTTAGCGAAAGACCTATTCAACCAAAGAACATTCTTTACCCCTAAGCCAAGGCCCAGGGGTTCTTACAAGCATACTTTTGTGCGACACATCAGGTGTTTATTGTAGGATGTTCATAAACCAGAAGACCTTTTTGATGTTTGATGCAGTAAAAAGTCTGAACTTTATATGTAAATCATGCAATATACAAACTAGGTTTTCTCACAGATTAGGTTTTTGAATTCTATATATATAACTAGTTACTGGTTTGGAGGAGAGCAAATTAATTCCATTTGAAAAGTAAAGAGATGTAATTAATAACATGAAGTGGGTATTAGGGATTAATAAGAAACCTATTAGGTTTATCAAAAGGTAACAAAAAGGTTTTAAACCTTCTATTTAGAGAATGCTTTTTCCTTAAAAGTGTTTTTAAGTGTCTGGTAATTAATTACTTATCAAAAAAGTGTCTGGTAATTAATTAAATTGCATCCATTTCTGCTTTTTGATTGCATTATGTGTTTTGTTTTGTGCTGATTGATTGATCTCTATGTAATTTTTGTAATGCAACTTAATACAATTTCAGGTTTTAATGGCAACCATTTCTTTGCGAAGAACAAAAGAAAAGGGATTGATTGGGTTGCCACCTAAAATTATAGAGACTTGTTATGTGGAACTTTCTAGAGAAGAACGTGAACTGTATGATAAGATGGAAGGGGAAGCTAAGAGTGTTTTCCGGTGTTATATTGATGCTGGTAATATGATGCGCAACTACTCAGCTGTACTTAGTATACTCCTCCGACTTCGCCAGATATGTATTGATTTGACCTTGTGCCCTTCAGATCTCAAGTCACTACTCCCTTCTCACAATATTGAAGGTACTGGGAAAGATGCAAATTAGTTCATCTCTTGTTCTCCTACTTTTATTTTATTTTTTTAAGTTACTGCAATTCCGTTGCTTAGATTTCGTGAAACTTTTGTACTACAATTAGCAGATGTATCCAATAACCCGGAGTTGCTGAAAAAGATGGTTGAGGTGCTGCGAGATGGTGAAGATTTCGACTGTCCAATATGTATTTCACCACCAACTAATATTATTATTACACGTTGTGCTCATTTATTTTGCCAAGCCTGCATTTTGAAAACCCTACAGCACAAACCCCGCTGCCCCCTTTGTCGGGGTCCTTTGACACAGAGTGACCTGTTCTCAGCCCCTCCAGAAGCTTCTGACACTGATGACACTGGTGTATCCTCTTCAAAAACAACCACATCTTCCAAAGTCTCTGCTCTTCTAAAATTTCTCATGGAATCAAGGGATCAAAACCCAGCTACAAAATCAGTAGTATTTTCACAGTTCCGTAAGATGTTGATATTACTTGAAAAGCCCCTTAAAGCTGCGGGTTTCAAGATTTTGCGCTTAGATGGGTCAATGAATGCAAAGCGAAGGACTCAAGTAATTGAAGAATTCGGTGTCCCTGGACTAGATGGACCCACAGTTTTGCTTGCAAGTCTTAAGGCTTCAGGAACAGGTATAAATCTCACCTGTGCTTCTAGAGTCTACTTGTTGGAGCCATGGTGGAACCCAGCAGTTGAGGATCAGGCAATGGATCGGGTTCACCGGATCGGGCAGAAGGAGGATGTGAAGATTGTGAGGTTGATTGCTCGAAATAGCATTGAAGAGAGGATAGTACAGTTGCAGGAGAGGAAGAAGCAACTTGCAAGGGAAGCGTTTGGAGGTAGGGGCCCAAAGGATAGGAGGGAGATTGGTTTAGATGATCTTCGTACCCTCATGTCGCTGTGAGCTCTTTTTACCCTTACCATATACATGTGTGTGCATGAATATTACATTTGCTAGGGCACATGTTCGTAAGTTGTACACCCTCGCATTATAGAACTTGTGAGCGCTTCTAGATACACAGGAAAATCTACACATTTGTGTATATAGAGCATAGATTTTTGGACTTGCCAAAAGTTTCTACAAAGTTTAGGTGCTAAGCAGAAAGGTTCACTTGTATGCTTGAATCTTGGGAATCTTCTGACAGTTGCACCACTTTTGCCACCAGGAATGTATGCAGAATCTTTGAACATTACTGATAGGTAGGTCTCAGGGCAATGATAATTTTCATTCTCTGCCTTGTTTTTGAAACCCTTTAGCAAGTGTAATTTGGGTGGGATGAAGCAACATTTTGATTTGCAAGCCATTGCTCATGTCATATCATGTTTTACAGACGCGAAACGAAACCTTTCATGCTTTCTCCCTTGTTGTACAAGTATTTTAATGTGTTTTGGGGGTGTTTTTTGTTTTTTGTTTGAAAAAATGTTCTCATGTGAGATAAAAGTGAAATCAGTTTTGAAACGTGTTTTTTGGTGGGAACATTTGCTTGCAAAGGAAAACTGGTCTTTTATGGTGTAATTCTGGTAATGATAGTTGGAAATATTTTAAAAACTTGTGTGCAGATGGATGGGTTTTAGATCCATTGATATTTCCTTTTTCCTTAAAAATGAGGTAGAGGATTAATCCGTGGTTTCAATACAAAACCGTTTCATATGTTTGTAATTTGGTTAGAACCTCTGGTTCAACGCTTCTACCATGATCGAAAATGTGAAATTGTTGCTCCATCATTTGAGTCACCAACTTACCCATTGTGCAACAACTCATCTATCACAGTAACTTTTGGGAAATGAGCGATCATTTCATGACCATTTTTTATTATTCCATCTAGTGGTTTGATTTAGATCGTAGGATACTTGTGAGTGTGATCCAACAGTCAGATTTATATGATAGTTAATAATTGAAGTTGTAATTTTTTTGTTTTTTTCATTTTTTGTGGAAAAATGTGTGATCTTTGAAATCCAATGGCCCAAATTAAGCTATAGTTGTGATGGAACGATTAGAATTGAAAGACTTTTAATTTTGAAATCAAGTGTGTAAAAACTAAAAAGATACCTAACAAAGACACTTCTTAACAGTTACCTTGGTTGCATGAAAATGCTCAATTTCTTCTATAAATAATCCACTATATTTGCAGAAACAGGAATCCAGAAAAATCTTTTAGATTTTTCTGGAATCTGTTACTCTCTCGAAACTTCATAGCCTTTTATCTTATACAAAAAAAATTCGTTAGTTATAATTTATTTTATCTTAATATGAAATCTAAGGATCCAATAAGGCCAACATTGATTCCTTCATACTTGTCAATTGGGCAAATGTGTCCATAGTGACTAGGATTGATATCTCGTATCCAAAAACTACCCTGTCAGTCCTCTAGGGCTCAATTAACTTGATTTTCTCCCGTGAACTATTTGTGTTAATGGATAGTTCATTCCAAAACTTGAGATAGTGGATGTAATCCGAACAAAGATTCATTAGTAATTGTTAATGGAGTTGAAGTTACCAAATTCTGAGTTGGTGTCAATTTATGCCTAATTGCTCCGAACAAGCAATATCAAAGCATAGCATAAGATCAAGAAAATTTAAAATTTGCAAGACTTGATTCATCTTGCTTCTCCTCAATCCACAAGTGTAGAACTAGGATTTTGAGAGCTTTAAACCTTCTTCTCAATTCCAATCCACACGTGTAGAACTAGGATTTTGAGAACTTTAAACCTTCTTCTCAATTTTGATTATGAGACGAAGAGTGAGGGCTCTAATGCCTATACAAGCTCCCTTTAAACATGCTTGTGTCACATAGTAGAAGTAGTATTATGTTTCATTATAAAAGTAGGACTTAGAAAACCTAGTCTATCCCTTACACATACACGGCCAAGGGGAAGAGTATTCTTGTGTAATTAGGTCAAGCCCAAAATTAACTTGTGAAGTGATCTAAAGGGAAAATAAAACAAGCTCCAATAGGTATACGATACTTGTCATCTCATAACTTATTTTAGGTTACTATTAGTTACAATTTATTCTACAAATAATAATAATGATAATTAGACTCTAGTATTTATTTTGATTAATCAAAACTCTCAATAACATCTTATAATTGTAATTGACCATTCCATGAAATATTTATAGTCGAATTAAAATCATAAATAAATTGTTACTTTAATTCACTATATCTTAATCCTATCCCCACATTAAAGTCATAAAAGAGTGAAGAATATGCTTGTTTCCTATCCGTACATTGGCGAAAGGAAGCTTGGGCTCTTCTACGTCATCTCTCTCACCTCAGCCCTCTCCCATGGTTGTGTGTGGGAGATTTCAACGAGATATTGGATATTTCTGAAAAAAAAAAAAAATGGAGCTGCTACTCGCTCTAACAGTCAAACGGAGAATTTCATACTTGCTCTGGAGGATTCCTTGTTGTGCGACTTGGGCTTTAGAGGCCCAAAATTCACATGGAATAATGGACGTATGGACAGGGGTTTTACTCGAGAGCGACTAGACAGGGCACTGGCTAACAAAGAATGGTGTGAGATGCATGGTTCTGTTGAAGTGCTTGTCCTGGCTGGCAGGAGCTCGGACCATAACCCCCTCCTCATTTCTTTTTGCAATTCTGGGCGCAGGTGGACAAAATCCAGGACTTTCCGGTTTGAAGCAAGCTGGACCATTCACCAGGATTATCGGGTTGTCGTCCAACAGACTTGGAAGAAGAAGGTTCCGCAGGGTCATACAGTGGGAGCAGTACGTGGTAAACTCAGTCGGTGCCAGCAGAGTCTCAAGCACTGGATTCGCAAGAAAGAACACTCGATAGAGGACTTAATCAAGCAAAAAACTAATCAGCTTTCCAAGCTACAAGCAGCAGAGGAGTCCCAAAGTCCAGAGGCAAAATGAGCTGCATGTTTTACTGGAACAAGAAGAGCTCAAATGGCAACAACGGGCGAAAGAGAATTGGCTTCAACATGGCGACCGCAACACCAAATACTTCCATGCTTGTGCCACTCAGAGACAACGAGGCAACCGTATTTCTCAGATTTCGGATGAGACAGGTACCATCTGCACTACCCAGGGGGAGATTGAGCAAGCTTGTATCCTCTACTTCCAAAATCTTTTCACCACAGCAGCACCACGAAATATTGGTGATTGTACGCAAGTCATTGTTCCGAAAGTCACTCCAGCTATGAATCAGCGCCTCCTAGATGATTTTACAGCTGAGGATATTGGCTATGCTTTGAGTCAAATGGCGCCCATGAAAGCACCCAGTCCCAATGGCTTTACCGCCTGTTTCTACCAGCAGAATTGGGCCACAGTCGGGGGGGAGGTATACAATGCTATCCTCCATTGTTTAAATTCAGGCCAGCTTGATGAGATAATAAATGTAACCAATATTGCTCTTATCCCCAAGATCAAAACCCCCACTAGAGTATCTGATTACCGGTCTATTAGTCTATGCAATGTTTTGTATAAGCTTATTTCTAAAGTGCTTGCTAATAGACTCAAGGAGGTTTTACCTGATATTATTTCTTCAAACCAGAGTGCTTTTCTCCCTGGCAGGTTAATTACTGATAATGTATTGGCTGCGTATGAGACGTTGCATACCATGCATTGCCAGATGTGGAGTAAGGTGGGTTTTATGGGTGTTAAGCTCGACATGAGTAAAGCTTACGATCGGGTGGAATGGAATTTCTTGGAGGCAGTTATGCGCCGAATGGGTTTCTCTACCCGATGGATTCAGCTTATTATGATGTGTATCCGCACTGTTTCTTATGCCATTGTGGTTAATGGGCAGCCTGTGGGGAGCATTAAACCAACTAGAGGTTTACGCCAAGGGGATCCTCTTTCCCCATACCTCTTCCTCCTTTGTGCAGAGGCGCTCAGTTCTTTGATACACCATACTGAGAGTTCAGGAACAATTACAAGAGTCCCCACGTCTAAGAAGGGTCCACGGCTCAGTCACCTATTTTTTGCGGATGACAGCTTGGTGTTTTGTAAGGCAAATGCTGTGGGGTGGCGACGTTTGACACATCTGCTGGAACAGTATGAAGTAGCCTCTGGATAGAAGCTTAATAGGGATAAAACCTCTCTTTTCTTCAGCCGAAATACCACTGCTGCCAAGAAGCAAGAGATTATACAACTATCCGGACTCCAAGCTACCCAACGATATGATAAATACCTGGGGTTGCCAACACTTATGGGAAAATCTCGGATACATGCATTCAAAAGCATTAAGGAAAGAGTATGGAATCGGTTACATAATTGGAAGACTAAATTCCTTTCACAAGCTAGAAAGGAGGTTCTCTTGAAAGTCGTGATTCAAGCGATCCCAACTTACAGCATGAGTGTTTTCCAGCTTCCAATTACTTTGTGTAACGATATTAACAGCATGATGCAGAGGTTCTGGTGGGGTCATCAAGAAAATGAGTCCAAGATTCATTGGATGAGCTGGGAACGGATGGGATTCTCGAAAACTCAAGGTGGTATGGGTTTTAGAGATCTGAAGATTTTTAACAAAGCTCTCCTTGCTAAACAAAGCTGGTAGCTCCTGCAAAACCCGAACTCCTTGGTAGCCAGAATTATCAAAGCTAAATATTACCCTCATAGCTCAATCTTGGAGGCTCAGTTGGGGACTCGACCTTCTTTTGCATGAAGGAGTATACTATCAGCACGTAAAGTGCTTCACAATGGGCTAGTTTGGCGGGTTGGGGATGGCCGAGATATTCAGATATGGGCTGATAAGTGGCTTCTGACTCCTATTTCTTTTGCTGTCCAATCCCCACGAAGACTTCTCGCAGAAAATGCACGGGTGGCGGAGCTCATTGACAACGATACAAAGTGGTGGAACAAAGCTCTGCTTGCTGATGTGTTTCAAGAGGATGAGGCCCGAGTCATTTACAATATTCCTCTGAGCACTTTGCCACAAAAGGATCTCCTAATCTGGAGATGTACTGCTAATGGCGAATTCTCTGTTCGGAGTGCATACCACATGAAAAAGGATCTACAAGTCATGCATAGTGCTGGGGGATCACGGCAAGAAGAGGGTGACTCTATATAGAAGACGATTTGGAACTTGAAGATCCCCAATGCGGCCAAAATGTTCATGTGGAGAGCTTGCAAAAACCTACTTCCAACTAAGGCGAATTTATTTCGTAAGGGTGTAGTTCCTAACATGCTGTGCCCTATTTGTGAACGTGAGGCTGAATCTGTGGAGCAATTTTATGGAGTTGCCCCTCTGCGCAAGATGTGTGGCTCTAGAAAGCTCCAAAAAGGAACTGTGATGGGCCTACCTTTTTGTTCTGTGGTCCGGGAAATTATGGTGCGATGCGAAATGCAAGATGTGGAACTCATGGCGGTGGTTGCACAACAGATTTGGTTTCGTCGAAACTCAGTAGTACATGGTGGGCTTTTCGCTCACCCAATCCACCTTTTTCGTGAAGCCAATAATTCCCTTGAAACTTTTCGAAGACTCAATGCTTCCACATCTGAGGGACCGAGCAATATCCTAGAGGCCCATCCTATACTATGGCAGAAGCCCCCTTCAGGTATGGTTAAGATTAATTGGGATGTTACGGTCAACAAATCTACTGGGCGTATTGGCATTGGCATTATTGCCAGGGATTGTGAAGGGTCTATGTTGGCCGCCCAAAGTACAACCAATTCTATAGAGGCGGATCCTGTGGTGGTTGAAGCTTTAGCAGCCGTACATGCTGTTGTTTTTGGTCAAGAAATGGGGTTCTATGATATTATATTGGAAGGTGAGTCCTTGCAAGTTGTTAATGCGGTCAATACGGGCGGCTCCAATTGGAGTCGAATCGAACATTTAGTGCAGGGTATTAAGGATGGGTTGCAGTCTCTTCGGTCGTCATGCATTATCCATGTGAAGAGGGATGCCAACTTGGCTGCTCATGGTTTAGCACAAGAAGCAGTTAAGCATGTCATAGATAAAGTTTGGATAGAAAACATTCCACACTGTATTTATGGTATTGTAACTAGGGAGCAATTTTCTCCCTTTCTATGGTCTTTGATCTTATTAATGAGAAGGGATATTATTATCAAAAAAAAAAAAAACAACACGCTTCAACCTATACATAGGATCCGATCTTTGAAGGAAATCACACAAAATTCAAAAATCCTCAATTCCTTGATTTTAGTTAGTTTCTAGCAATATTTATTATTATTATTTTTTATTTTTTATTTTACTTTTTTTGTGCAAAGTGCTTTGGGAGGAAAATATCGGTCTTAAAAGTCCAAAAAAGCGGAGTTACTGGTTATAATCGTCTAAACTCTTAGCTTTTATTATTTAATTGTTGAGAGTTTTAAATTATTGCTTAATATGACATTCCGACTCGTTCCCTTTCAATGACATTTGAAAATTTTGCAATCGATCCAATTTACTCCTTGCATCATAAACTATCTACTAACCATACTGATCATAAAGTATACCATTCGGATGCCACCCCGTCCAATAAAATATTGTATGCTGCTATCCATAACCCACCAATAATTTAGAATTGTTTTTGTTGTTCCCTAAACTTGAGAATCTATAAAACGCCCCAACAAATAAATCAATTCATTTATTAATTTAGAGTGTTACTGGAATTAACTTGTGGTATTACCCTAAAGACTCTGAGCCAAAAGAACTAGAAAATTAACAGATAATTACTACTATCAATCTTGACAATGTGAGCCATTTGCTTTGGCATCTTCGTTCTAGGCAATTTTTCACTCTACAGGCCTGGCAACCTGCTATTTGCAAACCACCAGCGTGTTTGTAGTCCACGACTTAGTAAATAAATGATTATAGAAACTAATTTATGTATTAAGCCTCAATTAATGGTTATAACTATTAGTTATAATAGAATCACACTTTACCTCCTAATGTTTCACCTGTTTCTTTATGTGCCTCCATGTTTAAATTTACAATGTACCCCAACAAAATTTTCAAAATTCATAATCTTCCCATCCGTTAGACATTCAGTCTTATCTGACGGAAAAGTCACACGTGCGGTTTTTGCGCCTCTTTCTCAATATATAGATATAATACTATTATAACTATAGTATTATATCGGGTGGCCGTAGCCACCCCCATTCCGCCAATTCGAAGACTCAATTTTTTCTTTTCCTCTTCCTCTCCCTAATTTTGCTTCTAATTTTAATAAAAAAAAAATAATGGCATTTTGGGAATAAAGCATTAAGTTGAAGGTAATTGGGGGAAGAATATAGCAAAAAATGCATATGCGGACTTTTCCGTTAGATAAGACGGAATAGTCTAATGGAGTGGCCTAGATTGCAATTTTGAAACTTTGTTGGAGTACATCTAAATTTTTAACCATGGACGCCGACATGAAATGATGTTAAACATTGGAAGGGGTAAAGTGAATTTTTCCATTAATTATTAAATATGAGTTTTCACAAATGGTGTTCGTTGTTTCTGTTATTACGACATTTAAAAAGTGTGGTTATTTTAAAGATTGAGGCATAATTCCGGCACCAAATAACTAGAGTTTTGATGTAAAAAATCATGCATTATACATATATAGGTATTAATAATCATTGTTTTCCTCCATGATGGTCTACTAGGGACATAACCTTTTTCGCTCGAGTTTGTGCGTTCTCGAGAGAACTTGATACAAACATTTAGTGGCCTCGATATTGCACAACATACCGTTTTATACTAATAGCCCGACCGATCCAACCTCGAATGGCCTATGCTACTAGCAAAGTCATAATCATAGGCCTTATTCATAATGGGTGCCCAAGTCACATAACAACCGTTGGATCCAAAGCCAAACATAAAAGTAAATATCTTTGACCATAGGGTAGATCCAAGCCAAACATATAATCAGGTAAGCTTATGATGCAATGTTGTTCATTTATTATAAATCATATATAACAGGCATATCAATTGAAATATGTTATAAACATGTTATAAAATAGTAATTCAGACATCAATAAAAATGCTTAGTCCGCCTGACATATGCAATTAAAATGTACGCAACCCGTAATCAGTTACTTATCTCAAACACTCTCCATTTCTATGATACCAACCCCCGCTAGCTGCAAACATACCTAACATTATATACTTTCATCCGAGAGTTCTAGTCAAACCGTGAAACAACCCTAGCTATTCATTCGTGTAATACTCAAAGTACTAACCACCCATAGATGACTCGTGACCTCTCAAGGACTTATTCTACTAAAGTAAAACATGTCCAAAGGGATCATAAATCTAACATACACAGTGGTAATATTACTGGCAAGATATCTGAATAAATAAATCCATAATCTATATTAATAAATATAATAACTTCAGCAAAACCAATCATCTCAGTATCTTTACACACAACAATACGTCTCTTAAAATAAATAGAGTCTCCCCAAACACATAAACATGAAGATCCTCCAAGGATAGATTTTTAAGGCAAGTAGGTGAGATAAATGATTCAATCACATGCTCGTCATTGCTCCTCTCGCCTAAATCTCAACGTATCTTCAAGGAAGTTTCAATCCATCGCGCTAACCCTTATAGATGATCCGGTAATGTCCTCAACAACGAAGATATCTCCCCATCGTCAACGGCTTGCCTTACTATGTGTGAAAACCAAAAGTGTCTCACCAGGTGGAAAAGAAACAAAGATCAAGTGATAATCATTGATAAGTGGATTTTTCACATTTAAGCCTGTTGATTCACATCATGTTTACCCTTAGTTCCATTATGAGTATGGTGTTTGTGTGTTTTGTATTTTCTTATATTTTTAGGTTTTGAAATAAACAATCAATTTCATTAAAGTCCAAGCTTAGAAGACTTTTGGTGAAATCTGAATACAAAGGGGCTGAGCCAGCGTCAACAATGGCTCGAGCCGAATGCAAAAAGGGGCTAAAGCGGCTTTCGTGGGCATTGGAACAGAGAAGTTACGGCAGACTAAAAAAGGAAGAAGGATCTTACAATCCAATGCGAATTGGAGTTGTGGGTTGGCACGAAATCGACTAGAATCTGCTCAACTCTATCAATACCGCTTTAATCTGCTTCTAAAAAAAAAACACACCAAACTTTGGGAGAGGAATCGAAGACCTCATCAAGAGGGTTTCAAGTTTTCTCTTCTTCTTTCTTCTACTATTTTTATTGATAGACCCATTATTCATATGATTAGTTGTAACTAATAACATAGTTTAGGG
>FXXK01001753.1:11808-41647 GCA_900184695.1 Betula pendula | reverse complement strand
GGGGAGGGAAATAAACCCGGCTTTTTACGAATTTTTTGAATTTTTTTTTTTTTTTTTTTTTACTCAACCAAACTCAGGTTGAGTCCCATCCAGCTGTCAAAAGCCAGGATGGGAAACGGACATTAAGTTAGTCCTGAGAATTACTCAAGTGGGAGAAGGGCTTGTAATTTGATTTGGTTATGGATTTCACGCGTCATTCTTTTTTAAAAAAAATTACACCAACGAAGAAGAGACAAGTAGTGAATTGGTGAATGCGTTATTTTTTAAAAAAAATATAAAAATTGATCCTTGTAGTTAGCCTAAATTACTGATTACTCTCTGGTGGATAAGTAAAAACTCAGAGATCCCTGTAGTTAGCCAAAATAACAAATCACTTCTTGAAATAAATTTTCGTCAGTTATTATTAGAAACCGTTAATTTGCCGCATAAAAAATTGTTATATACAATCAAATAACCGTTAGTTTGCCAAATAAACTAACAGTTTCTATTAAAATGCTGACGAAAATTTGCTTCAGGAAGTGATTTGTTATTTTGGCTAATCATAGGGATCTCTGAGTTTTTTTCTTATACTACCGAGGAGTGATTTATAATTTAAGCCAAACCACAAGGACCAATTTTACATTTTTTCTTTGTTCTTTGTTTTTTTTTCTAATTTTTCTCTTTTATTTTTGAAATCTTAAACTCTTCATCTAAATCATTTCAAAGAACCAAGACAGAACGATGAAAGGTGGTTCTAGTGGGGGAGTGAGAAAATTGTTAACGTAGGTCGAATTAAAAATCGAATAAACATAATTTAAAATAAAAATAAAGTAATTTATTATATAATATGTATATCACAAAAAAAAAATATTTATAAAAGTTTATAAATATATGTTAAAATTGATATATCAGCAATGCAACATGACAGTAGTAATATAAAAATAAAATACAAAAAGTATTTAAAATTGTAGTCTGAACTCTTTTAGAGAAACAAAATTAATTATTAAGTATCAAATTTGAATTGAAGTTTTCAATATATTTTTTTTAATATAGATAATTAAATTATATATAAGAAATTTATTTTTTATTTTATTTTAAAATTTTTATTTTAACAACAATTATAACTGAAAATACCTATTTGGTAATATATATAAAGACTAAAAGAGAAATAAGAGAATTCTAATTATTCTTGAATGGGAGAAGCTGAACGTCAAAGAGGGGCGGAAAAGAGCAAGAGAAAGAATTCCTTTTTTATTTTATGGGTGGACTGTCATAATTTCAGCTCATGCAAATGACCCCAAAGGTCTAGAGAGGGCCCTCATTTTATTGCATCTGGTTCCAATGTGCACATGCATGTGGTATAATATATTTTATTTGTGGTTGGAAGAATTTTAGAATAAAGCTAATCTTTTTTTCCTTTTTGAAGTGAGAATAAAGCTAATCAGATGCTTCTTCACGTACAGATTCGTGGGAAATTCCTTCTCAGCTACATTCACGAATCACGTCAATGACGTGACTTATGCAGCAGAGACAAGTCTTCTCTGCAGATTTGACGTAAAAGCTGTTAAAAAATAAAAATAAAAAATAATTTAGCTAAATTACTATATGTAAAGGAAAGTGCCAAGTAAATTTGTTGTTTTAATCATATTATGAAAAGTGCTAAGCAAATGAGTCTACACCGTCATTTCCATTAAGGCATTTTGGATACACAAGTTTTATAAAAAACTTTGGATCTAATTAAAAAATGTTTCGATTTTTGAGGATTAGCTTTTGTAAAAATGAGAGAGGAATTTTAAAGAAGGACTTATGTCATCTACAACACTCAGTTAACTTTTATTTGTTGATCTCTGAGCTCATTTTTTTATACTTTTAAAATTGTTGAATCTTATAGATATAGTTACAAAAGATAAGGAAGAGCCCTACTTAAGCTGAGATTACCATCCTTGAGGTCTACTAATATAGGACGTTAGCATTCTCATCCGGCTCTTTATTTTTATCCTCAAAGTAGGGAGTAAAATTAATTTTCCCTAATTTAGAGAGCCACTTTTTCTAAACACCTACATCCGGCTCCCTACTTTAGGAATCAACTTTGACTTTTTCATTTAAATATTAATATTTTTAAAAAGGGAAAAACAAATAAAATTGAAAAATTAAAAAATAGGAGAGAGAACTAATATTTATTATAAAAAAGAAGAGTAGGGAGTGAAATGGCTCCCTACTAGTAGGGAGCCATTTCATGCTCCCTACTTTTTTCCTCAAAGTAGGGACCGGATGTGAGCAATAAAATGGTCAAAAATCCATTTTGGCTCCCTACTATAAGATATCCCTATAGTAGGGAGCCGGATAAGAATGCTCATTCCAATCGAATGTCATTTTTCAAGAGTTTTTCGAGCGTCTGTCCAAAAGTCCATCCCAATTCTCGATCAGGATGAGTTTTTTGAGAATCTATTTGAGGAGCGTCTTTTGCGTAGAGCTAGGCGTCCGTCATAGCCCGCATCCATTTATAGTGGAAAAAAAATTGTTTTTTTTTTTTCATTAAAAAACAGGTTTAAACTTATTCAATTCCTATTTTATTTTTCTCCAAGATAATAAAATGGGGATGAAATAAGCCTGAACCTGTTTTTTGTTAAAAAAAAAAAATTTCATATTTTTTATTCTAATAAAAAATAAGAAAAATTTTTTTTTAACAAAAAACAGGTTCAGGCTTATTCCATCCCCATTACATTATCTTAAAGAAAAATAAAATTAAAATTAAATAAATTTAAGCCTATTTTTTATTTTTTATTTTTTCGTCCAAAATGAACGCTAGGCGTCTGTCTAGCCCGACTTGCGTGTTCCCGATAGTCCACCCAAGAAACACTTCCCAAGAAGCAGTTGAGACCAAGAAGGGATAGGTCGAATCAAATGAGAATAGTTGGCACATTAATTACAATAATTGCCGATTCCACATGATCATGTCAAAACTGAAGATTTTTATTGATTTTTATTTCCAATTCAAACTTTATTTTATTTCCTTACGGGAATGAGATTTACTTTATCTACTGTAATTTTTAATTGTTTTCATTTTCTTATTAAGATAATGTTTACTTTTTACATTAGGATTATGGTTATTTGCTGTTCAAGTATTTATCTAGTATTTATATATTAGTTTTTGTAAGGTAAACAACAATTGAATTCTTATCAAATTAAAGAATGTTCTCAAAACACTTTGCGAAATTTATTACTTTTAAGTCTTATGACTTATTTCTTCTTTTAATCTAAAAGACGTAAACATTTTTAATTTGTTTACCAAATCTTTCACTATGTCATCTATGGGAGGCCTTAACTTTTGAGGTGGGCTAAATTTGTTGAAATCAGCCATAGTGTAAATGTCGTCAATGGCATCAGAAAAAAATACAACAAAAGAAAAACAAATAAAGGGTGGGCAACGTTACAAAAGCCCCTAAAATTTTTGTTGTTGTTGTAATTGAATAACAGGATATGTTTACTTAATCGTTGAAAATGGAATAAGAGGAGGCGAGCCAAACTGTTATTCTGCAGATTAGCCTTTTAATTAAGATCACTTCCATAGGATTTATTAGTTAATAAATCATAAGTTTAACATTGAGATGATATTATTATTATTATTAGATTTCTACCATATTTTTCTAGTAGATATTGATAGGAAGCAACTTCACTTATTAATCAGACAAATTTATGAAATAATTAATTTGGTAGATAAAAATTTTTATTTTGTTGTCCGAATTTGTTTCTTTGTTTAAGGATAGGGATCGGAAACTGAGTCAGCACCTGCCAACTATTATGAACCTAACCCATTCCACCTTTACCCAGTTTTCGGACCCACAAAGAACCTTTTTCCCACTTGTCCTTAGGGGTAGCAATTTTTGACACGATCCGCGAACCCGATACGAACACGACACGAAAATAGCAGGTTTGAGTTTTGGGTTACCGGGTTAACGAGTCAACCCGTTTATGACCCGCTTAATTAACGGGTCGGACGGGTCAACCCGCGGGTTAACCCGTTAACACGTTTTTTTTTTTTAAAAAAAAAAAAAGGTAAAACATAAAACAAAACTAAACCTAAATGTAGAGGCCCGTCTCTCACTCTCTGATCCGTCTCTCTCACTTCTCAGTTTCTCTTCTCCTCCTTTTGATTTTTCATTTTTCCTCTGTCTTTCTCTCACGCCGCCGACTTCTCTCCTTTCTCAGACTCTCTCTCACGCCGCCGACTCGCCGACGACACCGAGCTCAGCTCCCAGCCTCCCTCCGAACCCTCCCTATCTCCATCTCCAGTCAAGAGTCAAGACTGAGCCGACTCGAAGACTCCCTCTCTCTCATGGCCGCCGACAGCAGATCTGGCAATCTCCCTCTCTTTCTCACAGCTGCCGGCCCGCCAATCTCCTTCTCTCTCTCCGTCTCTCGCGTCTCCAGCGGTATCTCTCTCCGTCTCGCGCGTCTCGGTCTCTCTCTCCGCTGCTCGTCTCCGGCATCCATCATGCCCTCTCTGTCTCACGTCACGGCTCACGACATCTCTGAAGAGTGAAGACTCTAATTCTGTATTTCTCTGGTTCAGGAATCAATGGTTGCCGCTTGCCGGTTGGGAGTCTTGGGATTATGGGTGATTTGTGGGTCGGGTAAACCCGACCCGGAAGACACGACCCGACAACTAAATAGGTTGACGGGTCGTGTCGGGTTAAACCCGTTTATAAACTGGTCGTGTCGTTTCAACCCGTTTAATAAACGGGTCGTGTTCGAGTTTATGCTAAACGGGTTGGCGGGTCAAGCGGGTTGACCCGAACCCGACTCGCCAACCCGTTTTGCCAGGTCTACTTGTCCTTTACCCCCACAACACTCAAAAAATTATTATTACCAACGAATAATTATTAGCCAAATTCGTTGAACCAGGCCGGATCTTCTCCATTTATTATTTATTATTATGTTTTCTTAGAATAATTATATATGTCACCCTTCATGTCTACTTTGTGTCAACTAAAAGTGATTTGACTTTTAAAATTACCATTAAATTTATTATTGATGATTATTGACTTTTGATCTAATGGTGATTTAAAAGTCATATCACTTTGGTTGACACAAGGTACACATAGAGGGTGACTTGATTCATTGCTCGTTTTCTTATAAGATTTATTCTCTACCATTAGGATTTCTTGGTGACTATTTACAGTCTCTCTATTTATGGAAACTATTATAAATAGAGTAATTATATATGTCACCCTCCATGTCTACCTTATGTCAACCAAAAGTGATGTGGCTTTTAAAATCACCATTGAATTTATTATCTATAATTATTGACTTTTGATCTAATGGTGATTTTAAAAGCCACATCACTTTTGGTTGACACAAGGGAGACATGGAGGGTGACTTGTATCCTTACTCTATAAAATATTACATATACTTAAGAGTAATTATACTCTTCAGTCTGGGCTGAATGAACAGTCATTCAGCCCAGGCATTTTTTTTCTTTTTTTGTGAACCCCACATTATTATTATTATTATATATATATATATATATATACTTAATATACAAGATATAATCCTTACGTCTCTTTTCGCTTTTGTTCTCTCTCTCTTCTTTTCACTTTTCTTCAATATATTTAACACAGTCAATGAAAAATTATTATTACCAACAAATAATTATTAGCCAGATTCGTTAAACCAGACCCGTATCCTCTTTACTTGTTTTTTATTAACCAAATACTCTCCATTTTCCTTTAAATGGAGTGGATCCTTTTTCCGTTGAAACCCTACCTATTCCCCTTGCTTTTTTGTTTAATAAATTATTACCAAACTATAATGTACATGGCAACATGCATTGCTATTGGTGTTTATGGAGTCAACTATTTTGATTATAAATATAGGGTTTTTTTTTTGGGGGAAGAAAGAAAATTTGGGTTGAAGAAAACATGCGGTCCCTTTTCCTTCCCTCCCCCTCGCCGCTTTAACCAATCCATTGTGGTAGTCTACGCCCTTCCAGCACCAATTGTCGGCGCGTGTTGTTCACGCGCCAATGAGTGGCTCAACTGTGCTAGTCTGTCACTACTCACACACCGTCTTTGTCCGCCAGTGGTTATGTTTAGTATTTTTATTTATTGTTCTTTAATTTTTCCTTATAGTATTTATTTATTGTGTCTATTTTTTTTGCTAACCTTTTGTGTTGCCCTTATGTTTAGTTTTTTCTTATGTATTTATGTTGTGTCTATACAGGTGTATGGGTAGGTTGAAAGGTCCTTTGCCCGCGCCTTATAAAACTGTCTTAAGTTGCGGCCAGTTCTTTTAGTTGTACCAAGAAATCATAGGGCCGCATCATTCATTTGATGTATTATCTTTTATTTTTTGTTTGTTTTGGGACCTTTTGTTAGTTTTTTTCCTTCTTTAATTTACTTAAAAGAAAGAAAAAAAATGATCCCAGAGGTTTCCTCACGTCTCTCTACCCGAATGCGGAGATAGCTGCGGCAAATCATTCCAGAGATTTCAAAGAGAGCTTTTTACATTCCAGGTGGCTTGTTACATGATTTTTTTGGGTGAAGGTAAAGATAAACTTGTGAGGGTGATTTTTACTGTGTCTTACTTCTTATACATTGATTTTACCTCCTAATTGATTACCATTCTTTTGAATTGTTTTCTGTTGAAAAGGTTTTCTGAAAGGTTTTAAGGTGATTTAAATTTTTAATGGAATACTGATTTCTGGAAATTTTTATCACTTTCGCAGCCGTGTATGCGGTAACCCTCATGGATTGATCCGGAAGTACGGGCTGATGTGCTACAGGCAGTGCTTCCGAAGCAATGCCAAGGAAATTGGCTTTATTAAGGTAAATTGTTGTGTTATTCTGTTTCAATTTATTTATTTTATACATGGATTGAATTATTTTGGTATTGTATTCATGCACAAGTAATTGCTTGAAATTTGGCCCTTTTACTTAATTTCACTAACAATCATTTTTGGAGTTTTACTTTTAATTCTTCATGTGCCAACCCAAATGGAAATGGCAAGTGAAATCATTTTTTTTTAACATTTGTGGATATCATTGCTTGAAGTTTGGCCGTTCTACTTTACTTTCGTGAACCTTCATTTGTATAGTTATATAATTTGTTTGATTTGTATGTCTATTTTCTCTAGAATTCATGCTTGTTTTCTATGGTTTGCAGTACCGTTGAAGACTTGCTACATTGATGAAGTTTTCGTCCCAAGAATATGGTTTTGCTGCTTCGCTTCTCCCCATTCTTTTTTTTCCCAGAAATGTTGTAGTCGATTAGCTTGAACTTTGAAGTTGTATTTTTACTAAGCAATCCTATCTAATAGTGACTTTTGTTGGACGTCTAATTTCTCAACGTTGCATTATAGTCTTTATAGAGTTGAGCTCTTGCAATGAAGACCCACTTATCTGCTTTGTTCTCGAGCAAAATTTTGCAAACAGATCTAAGTAGTAGCCGAAACCTGAGGCTGATATGTTTGTAGATGTTTAGCCATTTGTTTGCATCAGCTTCTCTACCACTTTTACAGAGTGAAAGATGAACACACGATCCACAGTTTTTCTTGAAAACTTTCTCCTCAACCGAAGATGATAATGGGCACACCACAATCTTAGGTCTTTGTTATCATGTTTTCTTTTTCATGTTAGTACTCTAGTATTCCGTGGCTCTTTCCTTGTTTCTTTTTTTTTTGTCAGTTTTTTTTATCTTTTTCATGGTACAGAATGCCATCTGCTTTCTCCTCATTGTTATCGCTTGCCCTTTCACCATCTTTGGCCAACAATTTAAGTACTCTTGAAAAATAGATGTTTTGAAACTACCGGACCTGCATGCGCACACACACATACGTGCAATAAGAATAAGGTTTTGTTGAGTTTTTCCTGTTTGCCCCTTTGCAATCTGTCTGTTTTTCTTCTTTTTTTTTTTCAACACTCTTTCACCTCTGATTGTAAACTACATGTCTGTTAATTGGGATGGATGCCAACCACCATCCCCAGGGGAAAAAAAAAAAAACGTAAGTTTAAAGTTCAGAACATATCGCACGAGAAGAGGAATCAACAAAATGGTGTAAAAATCATCCAAGCCCTGAACACAACTGGGTCCAAGTCAGTCACTGCCAACACCATGCCATCCATTCATGCAATTCAAACACATCAATCCTGATGGTTTACAAGAAATAGACAATCTCAAATCAAATAGAAAATGAAACCAATATTAACTTACTACAATTCGATTTTTAATTAATTTACAAAATGCAAACAAACTATAAAAATTCAGTTTAACATCAGCTTACTACCATTAGATCCATTCTAACCACCAACATAAAACAATAAAAGCTAAGATAGCCTGATACATTTTCTCCTTACATTGGTACAATTTTTCCTTAGTTTGGTGCAACTTTAACTCTAGCTGAAATTGGATAGATTGATTTTTTATATTTGTCTTTTCCATCTCTTTATCAAGTCTACCCATTTCGGCTTCCCGCCGTTCTATCTCTTTCTCAAGTCTACCAATTTCGGCACGCATTTTGGCTTCCCGGCATTCCATCCTTTTCTCAAATCTACCCATTTCGGCGTGCATTTCGACTTCCTGTCGTTTCATCTCTTCCTCAAGTCTACAAATTTCATCATGCATTCTCTTTTCTACGTCTTTCAAGTATTCAGTTAAGCTTTCGTTTTCAGCCCACAGAAAAAAATCACAACCACCAACTTTCTGCATGATAAATAAATAAGATAAAATGTCATAAATTACCAACATAAAAAGAAAATACAAGAAAAATAAATTTTAAAAATTACCTTGTAATTTCCACAACCGTACCACCTTCTTTCGTAGTTGGTTAGTGTCCATGAATACCTTATTTGGGCGGGAACCCCACAGTCACATGTTGGCCATTCATTAGACGCATTGGTATCTGTTGACATTATTTTATCGTGTCTACGAAAAAGAGAACTAATGCAGTTAATTACACCAATAAAATCAAACACAAAGAAAAAAATTGCTCCAAGAGATGTTAGACAATGCCACATCAACAGCGCGGACTAATCAATTTAGAACTCATTGAAATCATAATGAATAACAACAATCAAAGAACTAACGTAACATTTAATCATACACGATTAGAGCAATTGATCAAATCCAAACTAGATTGACCAACATCTGCTTGTAATCTTTTATAGTAGTGCCAATCTTTTACATACTAAGACCATTAGTTTCCAAGATTGTAGGAAGTCTTGTTTTTGTAATTGGTAATTGTTCGTATAATTGAAGTATATATACATATAGAAATAAACAAATACCAGAAGCATAACAAGGTAAGCTAATCTATAAGAATTAATAGGAAGCCATAAGTATTGGTATATCTCTTGCACAAAGGTTGGAACATGCATAAGATTCAAGTTCTTTTAAAACCCATTATCTTCATTTAGTTTTCCTGTTGAACTACTTTATAATTGTATTTTGAAACTGAATCAACTTCATGGTTTTTCCCCCTTTCAAAATGCATATGGAACAACTCCCTAGTAGTCTACTAAAAAATGATGATTAAAAGTTGAGAATATTATGGTTCCATGGACAATAAAAAAAAAAAAAAACCTAAGGAAATCACTACATGGCTTAAGAAAATGGTCATTAAGAAATTAGATTCCTTATTTAAGCATTGTTACACTTTTATATTACTTTCCTTTGTTTTACACTAGATCCAAATGGAGGCTAACAGCAATATTATAGCATTATCCTATACATGTAACAAATGGAGGCTAATAGCAATATTATAGCAAACAGAACACAACCACATTCAATTGTTTGGACAAATTTCTCCGAGATCCAAAGGAACTATTGGGAAAGTTCAACTCACAAAGAGAGTAATTCAAAGAAGTTCAATAGATGGATAAAATTGAAATCAAAGTTGAAGGTATAGCAATTTTCGGGAAGAAATTAAAAAAAAAAAAACCTTTCCGGCGTGTTGTGGTCGGTAGTGATGGTTATCGGAGCCCGAAGGTGTGCAGAGAGAGAGAGATCACGGGGGAGAGACGCAGCTTCGTTGTCGGTGGACATCGCCGTCGGTTTCTCCGTGGACAGAGAGAGAGAAGCCGCTAGATGAGAGGTGGCCTCGTTGCCGGCGCGTTCAACGGCGGTGGTGGACGGTGGTGGCCTGGATCTGTGGAGAGAGATAGAGAGAGAGAGAGAGAGGAGAGANCAGCATTGTTACACTTTTATATTACTTTCCTTTGTTTTACACTAGATCCAAATGGAGGCTAACCGCAATATTATAGCATTATCCTATACAAGAAATCTAAAGATAATAATAATAATAATAATAATAATCATAGCAATAATAATAATAATAATAATAATCTCATGATCTAATAGGAGAAACCATATGGCCATGACATATTTACCTGGTCCAGTGTATATTGGAAAAAGTAGTATACGTTGTGCAATTCATGGACTGTAGAATGTAGCAATAAGTACATGGAGAACAACTAATCGAGATCAAACTCAGTTTGATTTTATTTAAACTTCATCTACGTCTGATTGAGCCTCACCGCTCAAACTCAAGATCACATAATAAGCAAGATTACTTACAAAAAAAAAAAATTATAAGCAAGACTGGAAAAGGGATTGAACTGGAGCAACTAGAAAGGAAATCTTTTTAAATGTAGACTTTCAAAGATAACCGTGGCAGCAACTAATTTAGTCTTCAGGTTAGACATCAAAAAAAAAATCTGGACCCAATAAAAAAATCTGTGAATAACAGTTAGACCAAGGCATGTATCATGGCATATGTTGCTGTGAAATCAGTGAGTGAAAAGTCCAGAAATCAAGCATTGCAGAGATTCATATGCAGGATGGACCACCAATCTTCAAAATAACGACTAAAACTTTTTGTCAAGTTCAGATAGTGGCCAAATATTAACGAAAAATAGATTCAGCAGAAAGGACTGCATTAACAGACAATTTTAGTGGAAATTATGGAAGACCTTTATAACAACTAAGCCATTTTTCCCTAAACTTATAACAACTTCGCATTTTTCCCTAAACCTATTGAAAAATTCAACTATCAGGAATATAAAATACGAAGAAAAAGAAATCGGACAAATAATTGAAAAATTTTCAAAATTCAAAAGGAGTTCAGCAGAAGGACATCAGCCGAATTCAAATAAATACAGACTTAGATGGGTCAATAGATGTTCAATAGATGGATAAAATTGAAATCAAAGTTCAAGGTATAGCAATTTTCGGGAAGAATTAAAAAAAAAAAAATACCTTTCCGGCGTGTTGTGGTCGGTAGTGGTGGTGATCGGAGCCCGAAGGTGTGCAGAGAGAGAGAGATCGCGGGGGAGAGACGCAGCTTCGTTGTCGGTGGACATCGCCGTCGGTTTCTCCGTGGACAGAGAGAGAAAAGCCGCTGGATGAGAGGTGGCGTCGTTGCCGGCGCGTTCAACGGCGGTGATGGACTGTTGTGGCCGGGATCTGTGGAGAGAGAGAGAGAGAGAAGCGGTGGGTTTCTCCGTGGACAGAGAGAGAGAGAGAGCAGCCGCTGGATGAGAGGTGGCGTCGTTGCCGGCGCGTTCAACGGCGGTGGTGGACGGTGGTGGCCGGATCTTGTGGGAGGAGGAGGAGAGAGGAGAAGCAGTGGTTTCTCCGTGGACAGAGAGGAGAGAAGCCGCTGGATGAGAGGTGGCGTAGTTGCCGGCGCGTTCAACGGCGGTGGTGACGGTGGTGGGCCGGTATCTGTGGAGGAGGAGAGAGAGAGAGAGAAGCGGCTGGGGCTCGAAAATGGGGTGGGGGGAAGAAATGGGGGGGGAGGAAATTAAACCGATCGTGTTTTTTGAAAGTTTTTAATTTTTTTTTTAAACTAAACTCAACCCAACCCCACCTCAGGTTGAGTTTCCGGATGGGAAGCGGATACAAACCCGGTCCCTAGAATTACTCTGGCGCATAAGGTAGACATATCCATATCTTGAGTAATCATCAGTAAACGTGATGAAATACTCATATCCTCCTCTAGCCTGAGTACTCATTGGACCACATACATCAATATGCACTAATTGTAACAAATCTGTAGCCCTATGCCCTTTTGCAGAAAAGGGCCTTTGGGTCATTCTTCCTTCTAAACAGGATTCACACACTGGGTAATGTTCAAAATCCAATGGGCCCAAAGCCATTCTTTAACCAGTCTTTGAATTCTTTTGGTGTTAATATGACCAAAACGTAGGTGCCAAAGAAATGCATCATTAGTAGAAAGAAACTTTCTCTTTAATGGTAATCTATAATGAGCAGATTCTATAACAGAATTATTAACAGAATTTATATCAAGAATAATAATATACAAACCATCCACAATCACACCAGAACAAATAAATAATCCATTCTTCTTTATTACTGCTACATCCCTCAAAATAGAGGTATATCTGCATTTACCCAAATAAGTAACAGAAATTAAATTCCTGCAAATGTTGGATACATGTAAACAGTCTGTTAATATTAAAACCCTTGAATTAAAATAAAGTTTCATAATTCCAATGGAGTGTATTGGAACTCTTGTTCCATCTCCCAATGTCAAGTACATTTCTCCTTTATTTAGTCTTCTGGTTTCCTAGAACCCATACAATGAATTGCATACATGATTAGTTGAACTTGAATCCACACACCAGGTTTCTGTGTGGTTTGCAACTAAACATGTTTCAACTAAAAAAGAAGATTTGTTACCTTGTGCTTTAGAAGCAAGATACTTGGAGCATGTTTTCTTCCAGTGCCCTAGCTGATCACAGTAAAAGCAATTCTTCTTCCACTGCATAGCCTTTGTCCCTTTTCCAGCTGGTTTCGGCTTATTGGCAACAGTGTTGCTAGCCTGTTTGAACTGCTTCTTCTTCCACTTGCCTTTCGGCTTAGGGTTGGAAGCATAAGCAATAAATGCCGAGGTTTTGTTCTTTAAGATGCTTTTCACTGCTATTAACTCGTTCATCAACTCTGCCAATGTATAGTCCTTTTTGCTCATGGGCACATTAAGCCTAAATTGATTGAAGGAGGAAGGTAGAGACTATAGAATCATATCTACCTGAAACTCACCGTCTATCTCAGCACCTAGAACCTCCAGTGTATTAAGCATGGTTATCATTGATAGACAATGCTCCCTCACTGGTGTTCCCTCAGCCATTTTTGTACTCAGCAAAGATCGCATCGTATCTACCTTTGCAGCACGACTTTGCTCACCAAACATCTCTCTCAGGATTGACATCATAGCCAAGGCATGATCTATCTTTTGAAGCTGATGTTGTATCACTTTAGCCACAGAGGCTAGAATGTAACACTTGGCCATCTTATCAGGTTTCCTACAGCGATTAAATCGTTGCTTGTCATCTTCAGAGGCATCCTCCATTGGAACATCTGGACCTGCTTCTGCAAGCACGTACTTGTGCCCTTCTACAGTGAGCACTATATCCATGTTTCTTTTCCAGTCGACATAGTTGGGACCAGTCAACTTGTTTTGGTTCAAGATAGTGGAGAAAGGGCTAAAAATGAAGACATATTGTATTTTAAAAATTTATATTGAGCATCTATTAATTTAGCACAAATAAAACATGTAAACTCAATAAGACATATTATATTTGAAAAGCTACGACTACCTAATTTGTAAATTAAAAATACCCTCCGTAGGGATCACGAGGCTTCATGCTAAGTCAAGGTATCTTTAATCACCTAACTAGGCAAGATTTTATCTCTCTATTAATGACCCTTAGTGTACAACAAATGCCATTGTTGCAACTTCCATGTCATTAATAAATGATGTTTTTACTTCAATCTCTGATCATAGATAACATACCTCTTTGGGGAGGTAATAAATTGGTGACAATAACATCGCATTTATCCGATCAAGAGATCTATTATGTAACCTATGAAACTGTTAGAATAATGTATTAGGGTTTGAGGGTATTGTGGTCATTATATTATTTCTCAAAGCCTATATAATAACATGTGTGAGGTAGGCTACGTATTACAACATAACATGCCTCCTCTTTCTTTCACATAACTTTATCAACATGGTATCAAAGCCTAAGGTTTAATCTTAGGGTTTAATTCCGTTCTTCATACTATACGTGATTCCTTTTTTTTTTTCTCTTGTTTTGTCGTCATTCACGATAAACCCATAACACACAAACCCCGGAAGACTTGATTTTGCTGTATATCGAAGGAGACTAAAGCTCTGGGCTTTATGCCCTTGTTGGGAGAACGATGGCGTTGATAATCACCGTAATCAGTGGTGTGATATCGCCGTCATCGTCCCATCAGTGGTGGTTTGGTGCCGTTTCCCTGAGTTGAACAATGTTTCAGGGTCATCGTTCGTGTCGTCGGCAAGATCAATGGTGGTTGGTGCTGTCTGAGGTGGCCGGCGAGTGTTGTGGTGGTGGTGAGGCTTCCGGTGCTCTGTCGGTGTTGATTTCGGTGGCGATTGCTTCGCCGTGGTTGCCGGAGGTATTTGGTTTTGCTGCCGTCGTGATCGCCGGCACGGTATGATTATCGCCGCACGGTCTGATTGTCGCCGGCACGGTCTGAGTGTCGCCGGCGCAATTTCGGTGACTTTCGGAGAAGGAGCGGTCTGTTTGGCTACGTGTTCTGCCGGTTTCTATCCAGGATACGAATATCCTCAATCTGATCCTGGAATAGCCTATCCAGGTTTACTTGGGCGGGTCAACCCAAGCCCACACGGGTCAGGCTATTTCAGCCTTCAGGCCCGGTTCGTTCAGGATTTCGGGTCAACCCAACCCGCATTGCATCACCTGGTTCATTCTCTGCAGGTTGTTACCGGTTCATTTCGTTCCAGTCCCGGTTCATCACTGGTGCAGGCCGGTTCACCTGGTTTCAGGACCGGTTCAGGTGACTTCAGGACCGGTTCAGTTCTTTTCAGGCCGGTTCAGGCAAGCTCCGTCCCGGTTCAGTTCATTTCAGGCCAGTTTAGGCCCCGTTCAGGTCATTTCCAGCCCGGTCCAGTTTGCTTCCGGTTGGTTCAAGTTTATTTGTGCCGGTTTTTTGTCCATTTTCCATACTTTATTGCTTGTGTTGTGTTTTTGGGCTTCCCTATTATTGTTGGTACATTTTGTGGTAGTTTCGACTCAGCATGACTACTACTACTACTACTAAACGTGATGGTGATCGCGTTGCCTTTATTGCTGCACGTGGTGGTTTTGGTAGTTCCCGTGGAGGACGTGTCAGTCGAGGTGGTCGTGGTTTTCACAGTGACCGTGATTTTCGAGGCAGTGGTCGCACTGGCGGTAAATGCATTCATTGTGGCCGAAGCGATCATTCTGTGGAGTATTGTTGGGATTTAAATGACACACCCTCTGCGTTTGCCAATCAAGTTGCTTCTCACGCAAACTCTCCAGCCACCTCTGGACCATTTGCTTCAGTCAAACATCAATTTGGAGTATGATTTGATCTCCATTCCGAAAGATGAGTATGCTCAGTTCTTAGCCCATATGAGAGCTTCTTCCTCTTCCACTGCTACTCTTGCTCAGTCAAGTACTGCATCTCACTGTCTTTTATCCTCCTCTAACAACCCATAGGTTATCGATTCTGGCGCAAATGAACACATGACTGGTTCGTCTACTTCTCTTTCTGATTATCATTCTGTTGATACACCTCAGAGTGTCACCCTTGCTAATGGTTCCCTCTCCCAAGTGGCCGGCTCGGGCACTATCCATTTGAGTCCTAATATTGAGTTATTGTCTGTTCTCCATGTTCCCGGTTTTCCGTTTAATTTGCTATCCATTAGTAAAATTACCAAAACCCTTAATTTTTCAGTTAGTTTTTACCCATCTTTGTGCATTTTTCAGGATCTTAAGACGAGGAGGATGATTGGTATGGGGCATGAAGTTGATGGATTATATTATCTGGACCTCGTACCTACACCCGCCTCTCACGCTTTGCAGTCATCGGCCTCCGCTCTTCAATGGCATTGTCGTCTAGGTCATCCTTCTCTTCTTACTTTAAAGCATCAAGTCCCGAGTCTTCGTCCTGAGTTGTCTGTGTCTTGTGAAGCTTGTCAACTTAGTAAGCATCATCGTGTCTCTTTTCCGTCCAGAGTTGTCTGTAGGGTTTCGAGTCCTTTTGAGTTGGTTCATTCGGATGTATGGGGTCCCATTAATATCGCATCCAATAAATTCCGTTATTTTGTGACGTTTGTGGATGATTTTTCCCGTATGACATGGTTGTTTTTAATGAAAAATCGTACTGAGCTATTCTCTATTTTTCAAATTTTTCGCAATATGGTTAAAACTCAATTTGCTCAGAAAATTCGTATCTTGCGTTCGGATAATGCCAAAGAATATACATCTGGTCCTTTTACCTCTTTTTTGTCTGATAAAGGCATTATCCATCAAACCTCTTGTGCTCACACTCCACAACAAAATGGTGTGGCCGAACGCAAGAATCGTCATTTATTGGATGTTACACGTTGTCTCTTGTCTCATATGCATGTTCCCAAACAATTTTGGAGTGTTGCTGCCCTCACTGCTTGTTATCTCATCAATAGGATGCCCTCCTCGGTCTTAGATGGTGTCTCTCCTCATTCTCTTTTATATCCTACTTCCTCCCCATTCTCCTTGCCACTTAAGGTCTTTGGGTGTGTTTGCTATGTCCATAATTTAGATCCCGGTTTGGATAAACTTGACCCTCGTGCTACTAAATGTGTCTTTCTTGGATATTCTACCACTCAGAAGGGATATCGTTGCTATAGTCCTGTTCTTCGACGCTACTTCACTAGCGCCGATGTCAAGAAAATCATAAATAATCAAGTTAAGCATCAAAATATGAATTGTAGCAAGACAAATTGAAACCTTAAAGAGACATGATTAGGGCTTCAATCGAGCCCTAACTAAAGTATTAGCTACACATAATTCGGATGAAAAAATCATCATCATAAGAAAATAACAAAGAAAAACTGAAACTAAAGAAAAACTAAGAAAAACCTGTCTTTGAAGCCTTTGATTCTTCTCCTCAAGCTTGTGTATTTGCTTTGGATGACTTAGGGGAGTATTTATAGAATTTAGAAACAACCCTAGTCAATTTCGTGCTAGGGGGGAAGTCCAAAATCGAGTTGGAGTTGGATTTGGGTCTTTCCAAAACAAGCTGCCAACGTTACTATTCCTCAGCGCGCGAAGTCGCTCGAGTTCACCTGAAAAGTCACTCGAGCGCACCTTGTTTGCTTCATATTTTGCTTAATGATTTGTTCTTCTTTGAGTCCTCTTTCCAACACCCTTGACCTTGCCTTAATCTGAGTTTTGAGTTAAGTGTTATGGCCAAAATAGTGCACAAAAATCAAATGCTCAGCAGCTTTGTAACACTTGTTTGCTCATCGCCAGGGAAATAATCCCTGGCCTATGCGTCAGTTATGCTCTTAGGCTTGGGTTTTATCCCAAGCCCACCTCTCCCATTTATTTCTTTCTCTATACAGTTTTTCCTTTGAGCCTATATTTTATTTAATTAAAACAACCTACTTATTAAAATAATAAGCTCATGTTTAAATAAATAAAATAACCTGTCCAATAAATGATAGGCATGTCCATGGTGAATTTGCAATAGCTTGATGAGGGACCTAAAAAGAAAAATCTTTTCGGCTCCAATAGCATCCAACTATCCCGAGTCACTATTAATTACAATTAACGCCACTACATAATTCTAACTGCTCTCCGGAAAATATTCTTGATAAAATCAACAAAGTTCTCTTTGACATTTACTACAAGTATGATTCCTCCATAAAGTCCTCTTCAGACAAATAAAGACTGAGATACTGTCACACAATATTCTCTACTTATAAATCCTTGCGTACCAGATTTCTATTCTTTTATTCTTCTCTCTCCTGTGGGTATCCACCCACTAGGTATATTTTGAAGTTAACCTTACCAAAATGCTCTGATCAAAAGACTTTGAGAATAACACTGAATAAAATCCTATTCAAGGGGAGACTTCGTGTCCTTCTTACCAAAGAAGGATTTGGATTCCCTATTGAGAAAAACTCTTCTCACGATGCTACATGTGATTACCCAATCACAAAGACAATGTTGACCTCAAACAACTAAGGCCTCAATCTACAATGTGTCAAAGTAAAGACATTTCACATCTGAGTTTGCTTTTCTCTCAGGATTTAGAATATCAAGTATAAATAGTCTGAGAGTTTTATCTTTTCTAAAAACAGTATTTTAACATAAAAGAAAACTCTTGGTCCCTTTAGTGTGTACCACCCTATACACCTACACATTAACCTGAAGTATCCGCTTCGCCTGATTAAAGTAAATCTCACAATCGATGCGTAACAATCTTACCTGAAGGAATGTTCAGTTCCATCATGACTGCAAACAAATAATTTTGGAGTACAAGGCTTATGGTCTTAGACCTTATGTGACAAAACCTTACTTACACCCATAGACCATATTCAATGTTATATCCGAGATATGAATAGAGATTTTATTAACTTGTTTATGTAAATGACTTAGTGGAATTAATAACCATGAGTAAGATAGTAATTGGAAGTAAGAAGAATGGACAAAACACACAGAAAAAGTTACAGGAAGTTAATTCCATTCAAATCTGTAATTTCATACTGATCTTTCTGAACTAAAATGATCATAACTTTTGACTTAGAACTCTAATTGAGGTAAAATTTATGTCATTGGAAAGATAACTCAAAATTATACAACTTTATAGTTTATGACTTTTTCTAATTACACCGTTTAGAGGGTCAAATTATCCTAGCAGTAGGCGCCGTCCGCAGGGGCATCACAATAGTGATTTTGCCATTTGAATAAGTAATTTCATACTAACCTTTCTGGGCTAAAATGATCCTAACTTTTGACTCAGAACTCTGATTGACAAAAAAAATTATGTCATTGGAAAGATAACTCAAAGTCCTACAACTTTGTAGTTTACGACTTTTTCTGTTTCCATCATTTTGGGGGTCAAATCGTCCTGGCAGTAGATGTCATCCGCAGCTCATCTGCAGTTGCGGCCGGACGAACCTTGCTGCCTCTTAGACAGTAGGCTCCGTCTGCAGCCCGTTCGCAGCTAGGTCCGGATGCCGTGAACAGTAATGCGATATATAAAGGCTGAAACATGAATTTTTCAGCTTAGTTTCTCATTTTTCTGAACTAGAACGAATTGGAACTCTCTCCTCTCTCCTTGGGTTTGCTCTAAACATTAAAAGAGTGATCTTTTAAGGCTTGGGTTGTGATTTCTCGGTGTTAGATCGTTGTTTCCACCGATTGTTTGAGGTAAATTCTCAAAATTAAGTCTATTTTCTCAAGATTGAGCTAAACACTATTTGCATGTTACTTAATCTTGATTATTTGTCTAAGGTTTTGTCATATTTGTAGAGTTTAAGCATTGAATCGAAGTTCCTTCATACGGGTCTTTGTTCATTGTAGTAAGTGTCTAAGTTCGCTTTGTGATTTTAGTTAAGTTTTGTAATGCAGTATGTTAAGTCATTGTAAATTACCATGAATTAACTCTAGTAGCTTATGGAATCATGTTATGAGTTCCATTAAGCTTTGTGATATGAACCCGCAGGAATAGAAATCCGTTGAACCCACAATCAATTTGAAAACTCACCCAAGAAAGCCAAACTCAAGTCTATGAATGGAGAATTTAGACCCGTTGAAAACTCGTTTCAAGAACCTAGATTATATTAAAATCTAGACCAGTTGAAATCCAGTCTAAAGAACCCAAATTACGAAGGAAGAACGCCACAAAGGTTGTGATTTACCTTTGATAAGTTCAAAAGTTCAATCAAGAACAAGAGGAGAAAACTCAACTCACAATTAAAATTCAAAATAATGTCTATCTCTTATGTGGTGGCTATAAGATGTTTAAATACTCCCTACAAAAATAACCCTAGGCCAAAATAAGGCCCCTTTCCCAAAATACCCTCAAGTGGAATAATTAATGTTCTTTTGAAACCCTAATTAATAAAACATAAGAAATATATGGGCCAAACATCCTCAAGCCCATTTATTCTAAACTAATAAAATAAAGCCTTTAATAACAATAGGCCCTATTTTTAAGTCAAGTCTTCCACAGCTTGGATCAAGTGGATCAAGACTGGTTCTCTTTCTTTCAAGCCCATCTTGAGTGTTGGGCTCTTGCTAGCTTCATCCCAAGTGAATTGCACTAATCCTTGCATTGCTTCCCTGATATTCTTGGCTCTTGGTCTTGTAATTGGCCCATCTGGAATTTGCAAAGGATCTTTAAGAGTAGGCCCACCTTGGTTCCCATCACTTTGGGTATTATGGGTTAAGTGATTATGAGGTTATAAGCACTTGTTGATTAAGTTTTTAGTTATAGATGGTGTCTAAGATTTGCATTCAATGTAACATTGCAGTTATTGTGGCTTAGAGGTTGGAATTGATATCCAAGCTATAGCATCAAGAATTGAGGTGAGTAATTTCTTACTCCTAGAGGACAAAATACATTTTTATGTTTTCAAGATAGTTTTATAAATGATTAGAAGAAGTATTGTTTTCAAAGCATGTTTAAGTCTATAACAAGATCGAGCCATTCATATGTTGTGTTGGGAATGATTTATTATTACTTGATACTTTCAATGTTTTAAGTGATATTCAATGAGATATGATTGTATTGTGTTGTGATTTTGAAAGTGTTGAGATATGAAAGAGATACTAGATTATGTATTCCTTTGATGTTTTGAGATGTTGGTTTATGATAATGGATACATGACATGATGGTTGAAAAAAAAATGTCATGATGAGATTTGAAAGTTGCATTAACATGATCAAAGCATTGATGTGTGAGCATGATCATGGGCTAAGAATAAAGATAATGAAGAGGGCTGGGCCCATAAGAATAAAAGTTAAAGAAAAGGATTAGGCCCATTATGATATGATGAAAGTTAAAAAAGGTGCTAGGGTTGGGCCCGTTACGCACATGATAAGAAAGGTGCTAGGGCTGGGCCCGTTATGCACAAGTGCTCGGGCTGGACCTATTATGCACAACCAGTATGTGTAGTTTGCTAGGGTTGGGCCCGTTATGCAAGTTGTACACACAATGATAAGTAAAGATAAAAGTGGAAGATTAAGGCATGCATTGCATTGTTGTTGATGATTTATGTGTATTGATTTATGAGAAATTTCATGCTAGATGTATTGATATGCATAAGAGTCTTGTTGAACAAATATCCACTTAAATAAATAGGCGAATAAATGTACGTTTTTACTCACAAGTGAACAAGACAAAACGATAGTATAGACGGCAAATACGAGATCATTCTCACGAGGATTTGTAAACTATGTTTAAAAAGAAATTCCTAAAAAGATATTGTGAATGAAACAAGATATAATATTGAATTGAAATAATAAGAATAAAGGGCTAGGGCTTCGATATCCACCACTAATCATACTCAAATAAGATAAACAATATGCACAATGCTACATTCATGTCAAGATACTCAATGTTTGCTAGCCTAAGGGCATGGGTGTATACTCCAAAAGCTATTGATCTCTAACTCTTTTCTTTCTTGAGGGATTTAGCACGGGTGTATACTAAGTTGTTCCTCAAGAAAGCATAAATCTATGGAGATCGACAAACACACTAAGACCTAGAACATGGTGTATATTCCGGTCTTTCATGTTGATTACCCCAAAAACCCGCAATTGGTTCTTTTGTCACTCTACTAGGCCCAGGACTCGGTCATCCAAATTGACCTAGATAACAATCTACACGTGTTATATGCATAAGATGATCAAACCCATACATAACACATATAAAAAACTAACAAAAACTCGAAATAAATCAATTAAGCATCAAAACATGAATTGTAATAAGACAAATTGAAACCTTAAAGAGACATGATTAGGGCTTCAATTGAGCCTTAACTAATGAATTAGCTACACATAATTAGGATGAAAATCATCCCCATAAGAAAATAACAAAGAAAGAACTAAGAAAAACCCTTCTTTGAAGCCTTTGATTCTTCTCCTCAAGCTTGTGTCATTATTTTGGAGGACTTAATCGTGGTTAAAAATCAAATTTACATTTATAAACACTCGCAATAGCACGAATCTTTGTAGATAGGTCTATATTGAGGGTATCGATCCACAGGGACTGTATTCGGTTGTATGTGAATGAAATCTCTAAAATATCACCTAATCCAACTCATAAACAAGATATGTTTGTGTTTTTACACTAAATACAAAAATCTTAAACTAAGTTACACAAATAAATCTAAAGATAGTAGGGGAGGTATAGGAAATTGATTTCACTCAATCCTCATACCACAAGTGAACTAGTTCTAGCATGGATTTCAAACAAAGGCATGGTTTTGAGCGTGTAAAGGTTGTCAACCCTCACAACAACTCATCAAGAAAATACTATCAATACAAAAGGATAAAGCATCATGGATACACACAAGCTACTCACCTAATCTTCTACATGTGATTAAACCCGTGTTCTCTAACATGTGATATAAATTCTCTTAATAGCCTACATAAAATCATCAAATAAGCATAAAATATCATAGGTTCCCACTCCTCTTTCCATCTATTCTAAGTTACACTAACATAGATTGAGTCGTGGTCCCTAGCATACCCTATCAAACTCACACAACATTATGTCAAAAGCATCATTGTATAGCTTATACTCTATCAATCAAAGACATCAAAAGCATTGAAATCATTTAAAACTCAACTCAATCATCATAGACAAAGAACAAGTTTAATCTCAAATGGTATAATCAATAAGCACAATCCTCATGCATACACAATCACCATACCATTTATATAAAATCCAAGCTAAAACTACTCAACCCATAGCACTTGGATCAAGTTACATCAAAACCCTAAAATAGATTTAGTTCCTCATATAGGAATTGGAAAACTCCATTGATTTGGAGAGAACCAATACCCGAGGAAATCAAGTGCTAGAGAAGAGTTCTACCTACTGTCCAGAAGTAAAATTGTGACACCCAAAAAAAATAATTATTTAAGATCATAAAATACCCTTACTTGTATTAAAGAAGCTTAAAAATTATGAACCATGTCTTAGGGGATTTTACTATGAAGCCAATCATTATATGTGTGGTGTGTATAGAACACATGGTAGCAATTTAGAGTTTATTGAAACACTTCTTAGACTCTAATACAATGGAAAGTGTAAATAAACTTTAAACTAAAATAGAGTCAAACGAACTCTGATTTGATTAATTCAAAATCCGGAATACTCGTCTCATAATTCTCTATCTATACGTAATGTTTATAGAACATATGGTAAAAATTTAGAGTTTATTAAAACACTTTTAGACTCTAGTATAATGAAAAGTGTAAATAAACTTTAAACTAAAAATAATGAAAGTAGGGTCAAACGAACTCCGATTTGATTGATTCAAAAGCCAAAATATTCGTCTCATAGTTCTCTATCTACCCTCCAAATTTCATGATTTTTAAATTTCGGGAAGGGGACGAAATTTCGTCCAAACCACCCAGCTTGGTGGCTGGACGAAAATCAAAACAAAAACAAAAAAAATAAAATAAAACAATAAAATAATGGATTAAGAAAGAGAAGGGGGCGGGGGGGGACACCTGCACCTAGCTATAGCGCACACACGTCCTTTGGCTAAGAGTATGAGTAAAATTTGGATGGATTAAACGATAGTAATCATTTGCATGCAAATAAGATGCATATAATTTTCTGTAATAAATGAAACATAAGTATGTGTAACCTTCATATTGCATAAGATTACTTTTGCACCTCAGCCGTAGATAAGGAAATAGTAGGATAAATCTTGGCCTTTTAATAGTATTATAAATAGGAAGTGAGGCTTCTTTCGTTCTTCACTTGAATTTCGAACTGAAGAAAAAAAAAGAGAGAGAGAATTCAGAAATTCTTCATCCGTGGTAAGTGATTAACTTTATGTTTAGAGAATACTTTAAACAAAGTTTTAAACTTCATCTTTATATATTGTTTATTCAAATTATCAAAATACCGTTATAATGCCTAAGTTTTATTAGACGTTCCATAAATGTGCCGTTACGCTGCCCAAAGTTTTAAAACATTTTTAAACATTAGTTACACTAAGGTTGTTACTCTGCCAAAATTTTTCTAAGATAATTATATGAATTATTCATAATTATGCCGTTATGCCGCCCATATATTTTTAAAGTACTATATCCATTATTTATAGTAATGGGGTTGCTATATCCATTTTATGCAAAAATATTAAGCCTTTAGCATACTAATGCTGTTATAATGCTCATTTTACTTTAATAATATTTTGGCATTAACTATATAAATGCCATAATAATACCCATAAAAAAAATATGTAATAATGCTAATACCCTTTTTATATGCCATAATAATGCCTAAATAAAATTAAGAGATTAAAATAAATAAAGGCCGTAACAGGATTTAATTAAATTCCTAGCTAATGAAAAGCTTAAATTAAATTGCAGTATTTGTCTGTGACGTTTTCATATCTGCAGCCTACAAGAACTGTAAGTATTTATACTTACTGAGAAATGATACTGATTTTAATAATATAATGATTGCAGATTTATCTATTGGCTACCTAAAACTGTTTGCGTGTGATTGATGCATATTGTGATTATTGTTGTAACTAATAAATATGTTAATAACAAAGCTGGTGAGTAGCAGGGAAGTTATGGCTGCCATGGGACCTTCGGCTCCCGTGAAAGAATTAATAATAACAAGACTGGGACCGTAGGCTTTCAGTCGGCTGAGACCGTAGACTTTCAGCAGCAAACAAATAAGCTTTATATGGAGGGAGTGTCAGCTCCAAAAATATCCGTTAACCGAGTGTCAGCTCTTCACGAGTGGAGTGAAAGAAAATGAATAAGACTTGCATTTAAAACTTTCATTTCATCTCATTATTATTTTCTTGCTTTAGACATATATGTATCTATGTGTTTCATTGTTATGGGCTGTGGAATTCATATATATATTTATGGCTGAGGTTATATTATTTATTAGCTTTTTCATATACTTATCTTATTAGCTATGTTAAATGGTTTCTATTTGAAAATCTCTTTAGCTGATTTTATAATCATGTGAAAATGTTATTTTCATAAGTATGATAACTAATAAAATCAGAAATCCTTATATTTATTGAAACAATTGACTCATTTAATTATTCATGTTATTGTGATAATGTCCACAATTACATAGATGAATGTGCAGAAATAGAGGATGATGATCAGGATGGCCAGGATTCTTATACCGATCCTGATATATATGGATAAGACTATTTATTGCCACATTAATATAGTACTCTTGTATAAGTGCCGCATGTGGTACATATGTTATCGCTTGAGTGTGTATTTAATATATAAGAACATCATGTTTATATATATTTATCAGGAGGTATTTTAAATTGCTCTAAAGTGTCATATGAGAATTACCATTCTCATCAAAAAAGATAAACACAAGTAAAATGCATTTTAGTATTTAAGTCATACGCCGAGCTGATAAAATAGATTATGGTATTGTGCAAAAAAAAAAAAAAATGCATGTAATTATTTATATATTCCGCTGCGAGAATTCATTATCTCTGATGTAGTAATGTCACGTGGTTATTTAGACAATACCACTTACGCCTTATATTAAAAGGCGGGGCATTACAAAAGCAAAGCAAAAGAAAGCTAAAAACTACTCTGGAAATAAAACTAAAAAACGTTCTACCCCCCTCTCTGCCTCTCACGGACAGCATACATATTTATCACATTTTAAGCCTTGATCTTTCCTTAAGAAAGATCAAGCTAAAGATCCGAAGTTCCAGCTGTTTGGGAGTCCTCTGGGAAGTGATTTCGGCGCATCCCCACCGTCAACAGCTGTCAAAATGTTCTTGCAATTTCTGGAAGCTGCGACGACGCTCAAGCACCAGGATTGGGTGCTCAAGCATCAGGTGCTTGAGCACCAGAATTGGGTGCTCGATCTCCCAACTAACTGGCAGCTCTTTAACTTGCTCAAAACTCATCTTCAAGCTTAATGTCCATGATATGTTTTGAATTCTCATTAAGACCTGAAAATAAAGCAAACACTAAAACACACTAAAATATTAGATAACAATACAAGCTTAAGGTATAACACATGCGAGTTAAGGAGCTTGAATGTACAACATTCAAGACTTAGGGGAATATTTATAGAGTTTAGGAACAACCCTAGTCAATTTTGTGCATCCTAGGAAGTCCAAAATCGAGTTGGAGTAGATTTAAGATTTTTCCAAATCGGATCTGCCAACGTTACTATTCACCGCCTAAAGTCGCTCGAGCCACTTTGATAAGTAGCTCGAGAAAACCTTATCTGCTTTAGGTTTTGCTTAATGATTTGTTCCTCTCTGAGTCCTCTTTCCAACGCCCTTGACTTTGCCATAATCCGAGTTTTGAGCTAAGAGTTATGACCAAAATAGTGCACAAGAGTCAAATGTTTAGCAGCTTTGCAACAGTTAATGTGTTTTAAGCCCAAGTTGATAGAATTGACTTCTTTTCTTCCAAAGCTTTCAAAATAAGGGAAAAATACAAAAACAACACAAAACATCATATTATAATAAACTAAGGGATTACCATATGTGAATTAAGGGGCTTAAATGTGTAACATTCAGCACTTATCAAGTCTCACTGAGAAAGAACTTATGTATACGTTTACAGCTGGATTGCATATGATGTTTTGTGGACTTTATTAGGTATAAGTTATGCATGAGATGAGTTATATGTATATGGCCAAACGTATTTTTGGAACATATGCATACAATTACAGATATATATAATGATTCAAAATGCTTTAAGAATGTATTGTCTACTTCATCAGCTATACCAGGTTTGAATAAATAAAGTAATATTTTATGAAGTTAAGTAGTTGTTGTTGTAAACTATTGCATAATAAAAAGTTTGGCTCATTGCAAAAACCTTGGGGGAGTTTTAATTCATTATGAGTTGTTGACTCACATTTTCTTCTTTTCTTCACCTATGTAATCATGGATATTCTCTTTGGTTGCGTAGATGATATTGATGCTACAGGTGTTGAGGATCAGGATGATGATCCAGTGGCTGCATATATGGGATACAATATTTGAGGCGATATACGCCGGATGGTATTTTGTTTAGACTGGCCTTAGTCTAGTTTTGTTGTACATCAAGTTGTTGTATATATGTAGATAGGTTGATGTATTTTGGTTATGCCACATGTGGCATTTTTGATAGCCTTCTTTGATGTATAGCACTTATGATGTAAAACTATTTTATATAGTTTATGTCAGCTCCTTATGTTATGTTACTCTCACTGAATTGTTTATTTAGTTTTCGCTGCAATGTTATGTTTACTCTAATGTGATATGCTCACCTTATGAGTTAATGTTGGTTGGTACGTATGTACGCCACTGTGAGGATGCAATTTCATTTCAAAAAAAAAATATGTGTTATGAAATCTGGTCACCACATTCAATGCATTGCTTGGACCTTTCGTACGAGGATAATCATAAAGAATCATACAAAAAACTATATGTCATATGCTTAAATATATATATGTAATCAATAATCATTTATATATTACAAACTACAAAGTCAATCATATCACAATCTTGGGATTTAGGGCATAATCCCCAACACATGGTTGCACCGTCTTGAATGGAACAATAGTCATGGACTTACTATTATTACGGGTTGATTCTATAGTCAAAGAGTTTTCTTTTATAAAGAGGGCCTTGGATCCAATGGTTAAGTTTTGTGACAGCGCACCATTCTTTGAGTGAGTCACTAGTTACGGCTTTGCTAGTCAGTGTGGGCCACCCAAGGTCGAACTCAATCAGACTGCTAATGCTTTACAAATATCTACCTAACTAAATAGGCGAATAAATGCACATTTTACTCGCAAGTGCACAAGATCAAAACAATAGTATAGACGACAAATACAAGATCATTCTCACGAGGATGGTATAAATTATGCTTAAAGAGAATTCCCTAAAAAGATATTGTGAATGAAACGAGATAAAATATTGAATTAAAATAATAAGAAAATAAAGTAGGGCTTCGATATCCACTGCTAATCATACTAAATTAAGGTAAACAATATGCACAATGCTACAATCATATCACGATACCCAATATTTGCCAGCCTAACAGCATGGGTGTATACTTCAAAAGCTATTGGTCTCCCTAAGCAACGAGATTAGGCTTGGTTGTATACTCTAACTCTTTTTTTTTTTGAGAGATTTAGCATGTGTGTATTCTAAGTTGTTCCTCAAGAAAGCATAATTCAATGGAAATCAACAAACACATTGAGGCCTAGAACATGGTGTATATTTCGGTCTTTCATATTGATTATCCCAAGAACCTGTGATGGGATTCTTTTGTCACTCTATTAGGCCCAAGATTTGGTCATCCAAATTGACCTAAATAACAAATCCATGCCATAAGCATATGATGATCAAACACATACATGTGAGGAATTCAATAAAATCGAAAATAATCAAATTAAGTATCAAAATATGAATTGTAGCAAGACAAGTTGAAACCTTGAAGAGACATGATTAGGGCTTCAATTTACCCCTAACTAAATTATTAGTTACACATAATTCAGATGAAATTCATCCTCATAAGAAAATAACAAAGAAAAACAAAAATAAAGAAAACTGGAAAAACTCTTCTCTGATGCAGCTCTGATTCCTCTCCTCAAGCTTGTGTGTTTTATTTGCACGAATTAGGGTAGTATTTATAGAGTTTGGGACAACCTTAATTGATTCCGTGCAGCCTAGGAAGTCCAAAATCGAGTTGGAGTTATCGGATTTGGGTCTTTCCAAAATAGGTCTGCCGACTTCACTATTATGTAGAAAACGATGGGGATCGATCCCCATTTCATGGGGATCGATCCACATGGGCGCTCGATCGCCTCTTCTTTAACTTCTTTATCAGAATTTGTTTTAAGCTTGGAACTTTTATGGATTTGATTGCTTTTTTTTCCAAAACCTGAAAAATGTAAGAAAACACAAAAACAACCCAAAATATCATATTATAATGAAACTAAAAGATTAACAAATGTAAATTAAGGGGCTTAAGCGTGTAATATTCAGTACTTATCACACCCCCAAACTTACATATTGCTAGTCTCTTAGCAATACAAAACCAAAAATAAAATAACATCTACTCGACCTCCTCAATCGTGGAAAACACGATTGCATTTAGCGTATACAACAAGCCTTTTAAACCCCTAGGCATCCCTAGTAGGACGAGTGAAGTCTCGTGAGGGTTTCACAGAAATGATACCCACAAACATTACGTACAATTCATGTTATCCCCAAGATTAAAGTGTAACACAAAACAGTGATTCTCATTCATAAGCAAGCTTAAAAGGATAAACTCCATCTTCAAAATGAATTGGAATTCCAAAGTCTAACCATTCACAAATGACAAGCTAAGATTTCTCAAGATCAATTTAGCGTAAAGTGAACCAACACATAATTATGAGGCTTGAAACTCAAAATCTCAAAGATCACTGGAGTCCTCATCAGATTGAACAACCATGGCATAACAATAAGAGTGTCGATTTCTTTTTCTTTTTCTTTTTCTTTTTTTTGGGGGGGGGGGGTCAATGATATGAATTTCACCAACAATGATGAAACCCGATAACAATGATGGTTTGAACCCCAAGATCGTGTAGACAAGATTTGTTGAGCCTTGACCCGTCACCTAACTAGATGAGAAACCAAGACTACGAAGGATTGAACGCCACACCAAGAAACCTAAGAATCTCTCAAGAATCAAGGTGATAAGTTTGGTTGTTTGAACGCCACAAGATTAACTTGATAAGTTCAAAAAGTTCTTTCAAGAACAAAGAGGAACACAAGACCTCACAAACATAATAA
>FXXK01001753.1:0-11267 GCA_900184695.1 Betula pendula | reverse complement strand
AGTCAAGCTGTGCAATGCTCAATTCTTTTAAGCTTTCTAATTGACCCTTGTGATGAATGTTAGGTCAATGCTCCCAAACCAGATGACTTTATGGCACTAGGTGTATAAACACCCCTAAGGCTTACTAACTCGAGTAAAAAAGGCTACAAAACTAAACTAGTACAATTCTCTTAAACTTTCTAATTGACCCTTGTAACGAGTGTTTAAGCCAATGCTCCCAAACCAGATGGCTTCAGGGCACTAGATGTAGAGACGCCCCTAAAGCTTACTAACTTGAGTCAAAAAGGTTATAGAATTAGGCTTAGCCATGACTATTGTTTATATATATATATATATGCCAAGGTATTCATCCAACAAGTCACCCAACAAGTCACCCAGCTTCACTCCAGACATTGAAAACATATACAATCAGGTTCATATGTCATACCTCACAAACTATGTATTAATGTGCTTGTGGCAATTCGAATTGAAATAAATTAATGCTCAAATGCCAAAGGTAAGTAACAAGACCTAAAATCCTAATCATATGATCATGTGTTCTACATTCTAAGCTCGCCAATGAAATTTAAATCACAGTTTCAGATCAACCAAATTCTTAAGAATAACAAGAATATGCAAATTTAAAAATTTTGGATAAAGTGTGTGTGTGTGTGTCCCATACCCCCAAACTTGAATTACACACTATCTTCAGTGTATAAAATAAATGGAAAGATCATACCAGGGAGATGAAAAAAACTGGTTGGAGTAGGTATGGCTTGTAACATACCTCCAAACTTAAATGCAAGCACACTTTTCCTGAAAACAAAGCTACTAAAACAAAATAATCAAAGAACTCATGTAAAACGATTTTTTTAAAAAAATAAAATAAACAAATAAATAATCACAAACAGAAAACAAAAAACGAAGAATTTACAACCGTTTAGTAGCTTTAGTACTACATTTCCCCTTGGGTTACCTCCCAAGTAGTGGTAAGTTTATTATCTCAAGTAATATGTTGGACAGATTGGAGGGCCACATCCTCATCTCTAAACTGAACGCCCATCTCCATGTAAGGCTTCATGTGCTGTGAAGGAGTGACGCTCGAGCACTCAAAAGCAAGTATCGAGCGTCAGCGCAGTGTGACGCTCGAGCGCCCAATCCTGGTGCTCGAGTGCCGTCGTAGCTTCCAGAAACTGGAAGATCTTTTTGACAGCTAACGGCGGTGGGGATATTTCTTGGTCCAAAATTGCGGCTTGCCAGCACATTGTAGGCGCCGAATTCACTCCCAGAGGACTCCTAAATAGCTGGAACTTCAGATCTTTAGCTTGATCTTTCTTAAGGAAAGATCAAGGCTTGAATATCATATAAATGTATTTGCTGTCCGAGAATAGGGAGAGCTCGGTCCAGTAGTGTTTTCTCTCAATTTTTAGTCTTCTTTTGCTTTGTTTTACTTCTGGGCAATAGGTAGAAGCTCAATCCATAGCTTCAAAACTCCTTAGGAAATAGGTTTCTCCAATTTCATGAAGATTTCTAAATCCTCTATGAGGAACAAAACCCTTTGCAGGGTTTGATATTATTCTTTCCATGGGGCTATGGGTTAATTGTATTTAACTAGGATTTTGTACAAATGGTATGATGATTGTATATGCATAAGGTTTGTTCTTAATGATTATACCATTTAAGATGAAAATTGTTCTTTGTCTATAAGGAATTGTTTGAGTCTTGAATGATTTCAATGCTTTTGATGTCTTTGATTGAGAAAGCATAAGCTATGCAATGGTACTTGTGACATGATTTTATGTAAGTTTGATAGGGTATGCTAGGGACCACGACTCAATTTACACTTAAAATAACTTAGAATAGGTGGAAAGTGGAGTGGAAACCTATGATACTTTATGCTTATGTCATGAAATTGTGTAAGCTATTGAGAGAACTTATATCGCATGCTTGGGAACACGAGTTATATCACATGTAGGGTGTTAGGTGAGTGACTAGTGCAAACCTACGATGCTTTATTATTTTCTTTCGATAGTATTTTCATGATGAGATCGTTGTAAGGATTGACAACCTTTACACGCTCATATTATGCTTTTGTTAAAAATCCCAAGTCAGATACAATCCGCGTTCTACTTTTATCTTTATTTTACATGTCATTTACATTTATATCATTTACACTTAATGTCGTTTAAAGTTTACAAATTAAAAACATCTTATTTTCATGAGTCGAGTTAGAGAAAATCTCGAAAGCTTGACAAACAACCATCACAGTCCCTGCGGACGATACCCTCTTTTAGAATTATCCTACAAGGGTACGATCTATCGCGAGCGGTTAATTATAAATTTTAAAATCGGTAGCGCTCACGCGACTATCAGCTGCTTATCAAGATATTTCTTGGTTCTTTCCTAGCACAACTCGGCGTTTTCATATGCACCATGCCTCAACTCCAAATCTGGTGTCCTGACAATAGAAGGATCAAGAGTGGTGTTAGTAGGCACAAAAGTTTCAAAAGGAAGTACGTAACTTCTTAGATGAGGTGTAGAAGCCTTAAGGGAGTGCGTGGCATCAATGATGTCGATAACATGTTCACGATCCGGCTTTGTGAGGTTATAAGTCATGGCAACCTCTAAGGAATCAATGTTGTGTACTTGCAAAATTTCTTTAGCCGTACTTTGTACCACACCAATATTGAAACACTCATGATTATCTTGTGGTAACTTTATTATATCAAACACCTTAAACTCGACCTTTTCCCCCATTTACTTCCATACTTATAATACTCTTTTTAACACATATGTTAGTATTAACAGTGCTCATAAAGGATCTACCTAAAATTATGGGTAAGGATGATGGCATGGGTATTTTTTTCATATCCAGGACAACAAAATCAACAGTCATAATAAATTTATCTATCTTGACCAAGACATTTTCTAGAATACTTCTCGGTCACTTGATGCTTCTGTCGACCAATTGCAATATAATTGAGGTTGGTTGAAGTTTCCCCAAACTCAATTCCTCATAAACCTCATAAGGTAATAAATTAATTCCTGCCCCCAAGTCTAACAAAACTCGGTCAAAGAGTTTGTTACCAATCCTGCATGGGATAGTAAAACTACCTAGATATTTCAGCTTAGGTGGTAACTTTCTTAATAAAACTGCAGTTACCTCCTCGGTTAGTGCAACTTGCTCATGCTCCTGAAACTTTCTCTTGTTAGTACAACAATCCTTTAAGAACTTGGCATAAGATGGAATCTGTTTAATTGCATCAAGTAAAGGAATAGTGATTTCAACTTTATTTAAAATTTCAAAAACATCCAACGATTGTTTTTCTTTCTTGGGCTTCACTAACCTTTGAGGGAATGGTGGAGGTTGTGGCTTTTGTTGGAGGTGCTTCCACTTCCTTTTCTGTTTCCACCTTGTTATCAATAACCTTACCACTCCTAAGATATGTCACAATATTGACCTGCTCATGTCCTCTTGGATTGAGTATTGTTTGGGATAGGAATTTGCCCATTTTCCTCTTGCTCATCTCCTTAGCCATCTGCCCCACTTGTGTTTCCAATATCTGAATGGTCTGGCTAGTTTTTGCTTCTAGTTTTTTAATAGACAAACTAATTTGAGCATTAGTCTATTTGAATAATCAATGTCTGCGTTTTCCATTGCTTATGCACCTATTTAAAGGACTGAACAATACAAAGAAAAAACCCTAACATAGAAAACCTAATTAAAGCCGAAAATGGTTAAGGAAATAAATCCTTACCTTGCTAAACACACAAGACATATAAGGAAATCCTTACCTTACTAAACACACAATCCTTGCCTTGCTAAACACACAAGACATATAAGGAAATCCTTACCTTGCTAAACACACATTAAAAGTGGCACTTACATTGTACTCACCAGGTAAATCTAGCTTGTAAGCGTTGTCATTGATACGCTCGAGGACTTGGAAAGGACCATCTCCTCTTGGGAGCAATTTGGAACATCTTTTTTCCGGGAATCTTTCTTTTCTCATATGCAGCCAAACCCAATCTCCAGGTTCAAAAACCAGCTTGCGACGTCCCTTGTTGGCTTGTGTGGCATATTGCTCCGTTCTTCGCTCAATGTTGAGTCTTGCTTTCTCATGAATCTGCTTCACAAAGTCAGCTTTCTTTTTGCCATCTAAATTAATGTTCTCCGTCAAAGGTAAAGGAGATAAATCCAATGGAGTTAAAGGATTAAACCCATACACAATTTCAAATGGCGAAAATTTGGTAGCAGAATGAATAGCTCTATTATTATGCAAACTCAACATGTGGTAAACATTCTTCCCAATGTTTTGATGTTCTTTCTAATGATTGCCTCAATAGAGTAGACAAAAGTCCTATTTACTACTTCAGTTTGACCATCAGTTTGTGGGATGACAAGTAGTGGAAAACAATAGCTTAGTACCTAAGCTTCTACACCCAAAGTATTTCCAAAAATAGCTCAAGAACTTAGCATCTCTATCCGAAACAATTGTCCTAGCATGCCATGTAATCTCACAATCTCCTAAAGAACAAATCAGCAACATTCGAAGCATCAATCCGTTTTGTGACATGGAACTAAAATGTGCCATTTTAGAAAATCTATCCACGAACACAAAATTGAATCTCTTCCACGTTTACTCCTAGGCAATCCTAACACGAAAATCCATTGAAATATCAATTCCAAGGCTCACGTAGGGAATCTGGTAAAGGAGGTATACAAACCGTTGGTCTGCACTTTGGATTTAGCTTGCTACATTGGACACATCTACCCAAATTCGTTTCGACATCTCGTTCATGTGAGGCCAATAGAAGTCGTTTCCGCAAAATAGCCAAAGTCTTTGCAACTCCAAAATGTCCCATTAATCCCCACCATGTGATTCCTGCACTAATAACTCCCTCCATAGAACAAAATTAGCCACCCATAGCTTATTTTTCTCGAAATAGGAATCCATCAAGCCTAAAGAACTTACCAGAGCAATTTTCTCACAAGCTCGATTTCTTCACAAAATTCGTGGTCTTCAGCAATATAATTCTTTAATGTGTTCAAAACCAAGCAATTTTGCATCAAGTGTGGAGAGTAAGGCCATACTGCGAGAAATGTGCATCGGCGAATACATTTCTCCTTACCTGCTTGTACCGAATGACGTATGGAAACGTCTCTATGAACTCCACCCAGTCGCGCATGTGATATGAACTTCACCAACAATGATGATGAAACCCGATAACAAGATGGTTTCGAACCCCAAGATCGTGTAGACATAGGGATTTGTTGACCTTACCCTCACCTAACTAGGATGGAGAAACCCAAGACTACAAAGGATTGAACGCCACACCAAGAAACCTAAGAATCTCTAAGAATCAAGAGTGATAAGTTTGGTTGTTTTTGAACGCCACAGATTAACTTGATAAAGTTCACAAATTCTTTCAAGAAACAAAGGAGGAACACAAGACCTCACAAACATAATAATTTTCTGAAAAACAATCTATCCCTTCAAAATTCGTAATGCCCTATATATACTTTGGAAAACCCCTCCAGAGAAGAAACAGAAATATATACTGTATACAACTCTTATCAATAAGAATAAGCAAAATCACAAACATCAACATTAAACAAGTCCCAGGTTATTGAAGGTCTTTTGGACTTCATAGGGCGTATGCACCGCCAATAACTAGAACCCTAACTAGGTTATACACACTTGATTCTTGAGAGATTCTTAGGTTTCTTGGTGTGGCGTTCAATCCTTTGTAGTCTTGGTTTCTCATCTAGTTAGGTGACGGGTCAAGGCTCAACAAATCTTGTCTACACGATCTTGGGGTTCAAACCATCATTGTTATCGGGTTCATCATCATTGTTGGTGAAGTTCATATCACATGCGCGATGGGTGGAGTTCATAGAGACGTTTCCATACGTCATTCGGTACAAGCAAGGTAAGGAGAATGTAGTCGCCGATGCACTTTCTCGCAGGTATGCCTTACTCTCCACACTTGATGCAAAATTGCTTGGTTTTGAAACAATTAAAGAATTATATGCTGAAGACCACGAATTTTGTGGAAGAATATCGAGCTTGTAGAAAATTGCCTCTGGTAAGTTCTTTAGGCTTGATGGATTCCTATTTCGAGAAAAATAAGCTATGGGTGCCTAATTGTTCTATGAGGGAGTTATTAGTGCGGGAATCACATGGGTGGGGATTAATGGGACATTTTGGAGTTGCAAAGACTTTGGCTATTTTGCAGGAACACTTCTATTGGCCTCACATGAAACGAGATGTCGAACGAATTTGTGGTAGATGTGTCCAATGTAGGCAAGCTAAATCCAAAGTGCAGCCCAACGGTTTGTATACTCCTTTACCAATTCCTAGTGAGCCTTGGATGGATATTTTCAAGGATTTCGTGTTAGGATTGCCTAGGAGTAAACGTGGAAGAGATTCAATTTTGTGTTCGTGGATAGATTTTCTAAAATGGCACATTTTATTCCATGTCACAAAACGGATGATGCTTCGAATGTTGCTGATTTGTTCTTTAGAGAGATTGTGAGATTACATGGCATGCCTAGGACAATTGTTTCGGATAGAGATGCTAAGTTCTTGAGCTATTTTTGGAAGACTTTGTGGTGTAAGCTAGGTACTAAGCTATTGTTTTCCACTACTTGTCATCCACAAACTGATGGTCAAACTGAAGTAGTAAATAGGACTTTGTCTACTCTATTGAGGGCAATCATTAGAAAGAACATCAAAACATGGGAAGAATGTTTACCACATGTTGAGTTTGCATATAATAGAGCTATTCATTCTGCTACCAAATTTTCGCCATTTGAAATTGTGTATGGGTTTAATCCTTTAACTCCATTGGATTTATCTCCTTTACCTTTGACGGAGAACATTAATTTAGATGGCAAAAAGAAAGCTGACTTTGTGAAGCAGATTCATGAGAAAGCAAGACTCAACATTGAGCGAAGAACGGAGCAATATGCCACACAAGCCAACAAGGGACGTCGCAAGCTGGTTTTTGAACCTGGAGATTGGGTTTGGCTGCATATGAGAAAAGAAAGATTCCCGGAAAAAAGATGTTCCAAATTGCTCCCAAGAGGAGATGGTCCTTTCCAAGTCCCGAGCGTATCAATGACAACGCTTACAAGCTAGATTTACCTGGTGAGTACAATGTAAGTGCCACTTTTAATGTGTGTTTAGCAAGGTAAGGATTTCCTTATATGTCTTGTGTGTTTAGCAAGGCAAGGATTGTGTGTTTAGTAAGGTAAGGATTTCCTTATATGTCTTGTGTGTTTAGCAAGGTAAGGATTTATTTCCTTAACCATTTTCGGCTTTAATTAGGTTTTCTATGTTAGGGTTTTTTCTTTGTATTGTTCAGTCCTTTAAATAGGTGCATAAGCAATGGAAAACGCAGACATTGATTATTCAAATAGACTAATGCTCAAATTAGTTTGTCTATTAAAAAACTAGAAGCAAAAACTAGCCAGACCATTCAGATATTGGAAACACAAGTGGGGCAGATGGCTAAGGAGATGAGCAAGAGGAAAATGGGCAAATTCCTATCCCAAACAATACTCAATCCAAGAGGACATGAGCAGGTCAATATTGTGACATATCTTAGGAGTGGTAAGGTTATTGATAACAAGGTGGAAACAGAAAAGGAAGTGGAAGCACCTCCAACAAAAGCCACAACCTCCACCATTCCCTCAAAGGTTAGTGAAGCCAGAAAGAAAAACAATCGTTGGATGTTTTTGAAATTTTAAAATAAAGTTGAAATCACTATTCCTTTTACTTGATGCAATTAAACAGATTCCATCTTATGCCAAGTTCTTAAAGGATTGTTGTACTAACAAGAGAAAGTTTCAGGAGCATGAGCAATTGCACTAACCGAGGAGGTAACTGCAGTTTTATTAAGAAAGTTACCACTAAGCTGAAATATCTAGGTAGTTTTACTATCCCATGCAGGATTGGTAACAAACTCTTTGACCGAGTTTTGTTAGACTTGGGGGCAGGAATTAATTTATTACCTTATGAGGTTTATGAGGAATTGAGTTTGGGGAAACTTCAACCAACCTCAATTATATTGCAATTGGTCGACAGAAGCATCAAGTGACCGAGAAGTATTCTAGAAAATGTCTTGGTCAAGATAGATAAATTTATTATGACTGTTGATTTTGTTGTCCTGGATATGAAAAAAATACCCATGCCATCATCCTTACCCATAATTTTAGGTAGATCCTTTATGAGCACTGTTAATACTAACATATGTGTTAAAAAGAGTATTATAGTATGGAAGTAAATGGGGGAAAAGGTCGAGTTTAAGGTGTTTGATATAATAAAGTTACCACAAGATAATCATGAGTGTTTCAATATTGGTGTGGTACAAAGTACGGCTAAAGAAATTTTGCAAGTACACAACATTGATTCCTTAGAGGTTGCCGATGACTTATAACCTCACAAAGCCGGATCGTGAACAATGTTATCGACATCATTGATGCCACGCACTCCCTTAAGGCTTCTACACCTCATCTAAGAAGTTACGTACTTCCTTTTGAAACTTTTGTGCCTACTAACACCACTCTTGATCCTTCTATTGTCAGGACACCAGATTTGGAGTTGAGGCATGGTGCATATGAAAACGCGAGTTGTGCTAGGAAAGAACCAAGAAATATCTTGATAAGCAGCTGATAGTCGCGTGAGCGCTACCGATTTTAAAATTTATAATTAACCGCTCGCGATAGATCGTACCCTTGTAGGATAATTCTAAAAGAGGGTATCGTCCGCAGGGACTGTGATGGTTGTTTGTCAAGCTTTCGAGATTTTCTCTAACTCGACTCATGAAAATAAGATGTTTTTAATTTGTAAACTTTAAACGACATTAAGTGAAAATGTATAAATGTAAATGACATGTAAAATAAAGATAAAAGTAGAACGCGGATTGTATCTGACTTGGGATTTTTAACAAAAGCATAATATGAGCGTGTAAAGGTTGTCAATCCTTACAACGATCTCATCATGAAAATACTATCGAAAGAAAAATAATAAAGCATCGTAGGTTTGCACTAGTCACTCACCTAACACCCTACATGTGATATAACTCGTGTTCCCAAGCATGCGATATAAGTTCTCTCAATAGCTTACACAATTTCATGACATAAGCATAAAGTATCATAGGTTTCCACTCCACTTTCCACCTATTCTAAGTTATTTTAAGTGTAAATTGAGTCGTGGTCCCTAGCATACCCTATCAAACTTACATAAAATCATGTCACAAGTACCATTGCATAGCTTATGCTTTCTCAATCAAAGACATCAAAAGCATTGAAATCATTCAAGACTCAAACAATTCCTTATAGACAAAGAACAATTTTCATCTTAAATGGTATAATCATTAAGAACAAACCTTATGCATATACAATCATCATACCATTTGTACAAAATCCTAGTTAAATACAATTAACCCATAGCCCCATGGAAAGAATAATATCAACCTGCAAAGGGTTTTGTTCCTCATAGAGGATTTAGAATCTTCATGAAATTGGAGAAACCTATTTCCTAAGGAGTTTTTGAAGCTATGGATTGAGCTTCTACCTATTGCCCAGAAGTAAAACAAAGCAAAAGAAGACTAAAAATTGAGAGAAAACACTACTGGACCGAGCTCTCCCTATTCTCGGACAGCAAATACATTTATATGATATTCAAGCCTTGATCTTTCCTTAAGAAAGATCAAGCTAAAGATCTGAAGTTCCAGCTATTTAGGAGTCCTCTGGGAGTGAATTCGGCGCCTACAATGTGCTGGCAAGCCGCAATTTTGGACCAAGAAATATCCCACCGCCGTTAGCTGTCAAAAAGATCTTCCAGTTTCTGGAAGCTACGACGGCACTCGAGCACCAGGATTGGGCGCTCGAGCGTCACACTGCGCTGACGCTCGATACTTGCTTTTGAGTGCTCGAGCGTCACTCCTTCACAGCACATGAAGCCTTACATGGAGATGGGCGTTCAGTTTAGAGATGAGGATGTGGCCTCCAATCTGTCCAACATATTACTTGAATAATAACTTACCACTACTTGGGAGGTAACCCAAGGGGAAATGTATGTACTAAAGCTACTAAACGGTTGTAAATTCTTCGTTTTTTGTTTTCTGTTTGTGATTATTTTATTGTTTATTTATTTTTTTAAAAAAATCGTTTTACATGAGTCTTTGATTATTTTGTTTTAGTAGCTTTGTTTTCAGGAAAGTGTGCTTGCATTTAATGTTGGAGGTATGTTACAAGCCATACCTACTCCAACCAGTTTTTTTCATCTCCCTGGTATGATCTTTCCATTTATTTTATACACTGAAGATAGTGTGTAATTCAAGTTTGGGGGTATGGGACACACACACACACACTTTATCCAAAATTTTTAAATTTGCATATTCTTGTTATTCTTAAGAATTTGGTTGATCTGAAACTGTGATTTAAATTTCATTGGCGAGCTTAGAATGTAGAACACATGATCATATGATTAGGATTTTAGGTCTTGTTACTTACCTTTGGCATTTGAGCATTAATTTATTTCAATTCGAATTGCCACAAGCACATTAATACATAGTTTGTGAGGTATGACATATGAACCTGATTGTATTATGTTTTCAATGTCTGGAGTGAAGCTGGGTGACTTGTTGGGTGACTTGTTGGATGATACCTTGGCATATATATATATATATAAACAATAGTCATGGCTAAGCCTAATTCTATAACCTTTTTGACTCAAGTTAGTAAGCTTTAGGGGCGTCTCTACATCTAGTGCCCTGAAGCCATCTGGTTTGGGAGCATTGGCTTAAACACTCGTATACAAGGGTCAATTAGAAAGTTTAAGAGAATTGTACTAGTTTAGTTTTGTAGCCTTTTTTACTCGAGTTAGTAAGCCTTAGGGGTGTTTATACACCTAGTGCCATAAAGTCATCTGGTTTTGGGAGCATTGACCTAACATTCATCACAAGGGTCAATTAGAAAGCTTAAAAGAATTGAGCATTGCACAGCTTGACTGATGCAAACCAAGGAGCTAGACATGCTGATCATACACATGGGAATGGAGCTGGATTTGCACAAGACCATTTGTCACTTCCTAGTGGCCCAATTACAAGGCTTAGAGCTAAACGTTTCAAGGAAGCACTAAATGGACTAATCCAAGAGAAGTGGGCTGATTCTAAAAAGACCAAGATGGGCTCAAATAATAATCAAGGCTTAGTCCATGTCATCAAAGCAAGTGCAGAGGCCATTTAGCATGCAAAAAAAAGTTGGATATCTTGTA